>JAKSZP010018570.1:0-151796 GCA_022478985.1 Massospora cicadina | reverse complement strand
TTTGGGTGAGTTGGTGAGAATTGGCGAATATTATCTAATAATTCACCAAATTGCTCACCCGAAACTCAAAAATTAATGTTAGAGGTTTAAATAAATTAAGTAAAGTTAGTATTAGATCACCAGTCATGAGGGCAACAGCAAAGCTGTTAGTCCGAGTGGCTCCAGATTAGCGTTGGCACAGCCTATAGGCTGTCAGTGCGAGCTTATCATCCGATAAACTTTAATACCATAGCGAAGCATGGGTATCTGGATGTTAGGTTTATATAATTTTAAAAATTGCCTAATTTGGTTCCCTAATTAATAAATAGTTTTGGCAAGTTAAGTAAAAGTTGATTTAGTAGGTTGGAAGATACATCACATACAAAATGATTTTAAATATATGGAGAGATGATTTGGGTAGCAGTTTGGTGTTATTTGATTGATTCGATAGGTTTTTTTTGTTTGGCCGAGTGGTTGATGGCTTTTGGTCGAATCGATAGGACACAGTTTAGTTTTGAGGGGTGATTAGTTATTGGTTGTTTTGATAAGTTCAGTTATGTTTACCTGAGTGGTTAGTGGTTTTTGGTTGATTCGATTGAGCAATTAGATTTGGCTGAGTGGTTTTGTTTATCTAAAATATAAAATCTAAATTAATAAATTGAAAATCTAAAATTTTAGACACCATAGCGAAGCACGGGTAAATCGGCTAGTATATATATAATTGTTCAGTTGACTTGTTTAGTACAATATTTCAGGTATAAGGTTGACAGTTTTTACCTATTTTATTTTTATTATTTAGTTAATTTTATCAGTCAATTATATGGTAAACTTTCAGATATCAATCTATATTACCTCATTTTATTTAGTTGGTTGATTTGATTGGTCAATCTATAGTAAATTCACTGATTGCCATCTACAATAATTCATTTTAGATCTAGTTGATTTTATTGGTCAATCTATGCTAAATTTACTGATCAACATCTACAATAATTCATTTTAGATCTAGTTGATTTAATTAGTCAATCTACAGTAAATTTACTGATTGCCATCTACAATAATTCATTTTAAATCTAGTTGCTTTTATTAGTCAACTTATACAAAAACAAACCACACCATTAATAATTTAAGATTGTCATGCTATAATCTCATGCTTGAACATACCTCCCAGTCATAGGACATATATCATGTCAAAAGATGGTTGATTTTCTACCTTTATTTTTTTTAAAAATCATTTTTCCAAAATCCAATTTCTTAGTATGACAAAATTTAAACCAACCCACTCAACCCAATTTTGTCAGCTCCAAAACCTGCGGGCCTTGGGGCCATGTTTTCCTGGTTTGTCACCAGGTTTATATTCACAATTATGACCCATGAGCTCTCAATGGCAAAATTTGTTCCCATTCAAATAATTATCATTTAAGCAGCTGTGCCTCTGGCATTCAGGCTTGTCATTTGGGTGCTTTAGCATCCAGACTGACAGGCCAGTCTAAAATTCTCTTGCTGTTATCATAACATAATCAACCATCCATTAATGTCAACCTTTTCTTCCCTTCTCATTGAGATGTGCACAGCAGTGGTCATCTTATATCAGATGAGTAAGGTTGCAAAGGAGTTAACTATGGCCGCACTGCCCCAGTGTCTCCAACTTCTTACTCAGTCCACCCTCAAAATGAGATTTTCATGCTAGAAGCTGCCAAGGTGGCCTTGGTTTCAGATCCTAGCTCCAAATCAGTATACATATTGATTCCAAAAGTCACCGCAGCCCCAGTGCCTGTGTTAGTATATTCTGGCACTCCAATGTATGAAGCATCTGCCCTGTTACAAACCTTGTGTTTTCCCCCAATCTAGTTGCAATCTCTTCCTTGTCTATGGACTTGACCATATCTGCCAATAGAGTGAATTCTGCATACTTTATATTACCAATGAAAATTAGTATCAGATAACATCAGGTGCCTTTTGAGGCCTTGGTTGACACTAGAGCAGCGGGTAACTTTATGAGCCTAAAGTTAGCCCACCAGCTCAATATTGACTTGGATGTGGGTCCTAAGGTGATGGTTGCCTCATTGGCCTCTCAGTCATCCTATAAATTTTGATGCCCCATGCCTGGCTCAATCCATCAGTTTAGCTTTTGCAACCGCTTCTCTGCTATGCCCAACCTTGTATTCCCAGTAAGTTTGGGGTGGATTGGTGGTGTCAGCAGCATGTGAAAATCCACCTAGAGACAAAAATGTTATCTTTCCTCAACAATCAGATGCAGGAAGAGTTTCCATTGTTGGATACCCTCACTAAAGCTTGTGTCCATAGTTTGATTACAACCCTTGTTTACACCGTTGGCCTTCTTCCAGATTTTCCCTCTGAGTTGATGTAATATCAGAGAATTTTTTGAATCTACCAATGCCAATAATCTTCCATCTCATACAGTATTGGATTTGTATTTTTAGATAATGGTGCAGGTAGTTAACATAAACTGTACACTGTACCTGCATATGGAAGAAGAGAATGTGGCCCTCAATGCATGGTTGGATGACATGCTCTAGAAGGGCTTTCTTGAAGTTTTGAATTACACTTCAAATGGGGCAGGTTTTCTCTCAAAAGTTACTTTGAGTGGATTCTCCAAAAAGCGATAAATTAAAGTTAAAACAGGTTATGATTCAACCTAATTCTTTATTATTGAAAGGATGGAATTTTTTTAGGTTTTGATTTGGTTCATAATCTATCAGTGCTAATTAATCACTGCGCAATTGAATCTTCAATCAGTTGATCAGAATGAGGCTGATTGTTCTTATTAATGTTGATAGATTGAGATAAATTAAGCTTTTATTCTGATAAAGATGAAGGAATAGATGGAGTAGAATCTCTTGAGACAAGTGAATTTGGCAAAATCCTGACAGATTGGTTGTTCCAGGAGACATCTTCAGTTTCCTCCCCATTGTATTTGCAAAAAATACAGATGGGTCACTCCATCCCTGTGTAGATTATGAGAACCCCAATAAGATAACAGGCCATGCTCTCCCCACTTCCATTGGAGAAAGCCATAGGCCAAGAAATTGCCAAGTCACGGGTGTTTTTCAAAAATTGATCTTGTGAATGCCTTTAATCAAATTTAGTTAAAGAAAGGTCAGGAATGGCTTATCGCTATCTGGACAAAATGAGGTATATAATAATTCTGAGTAATGCCCTTTGGGCTGAAGAATGCTCCCATAACTTTCCAGATAATGATAAATGGCGTGATAGGGGATCTCATATTCTCCTGTGCAGTTGCATATATCAATGATATTCTGGTACACTCCTTCAATCCCAAAAAACATGCAAAAGATTTGGAGGAAGTAGTGGCTGCCTTGCATAAGGCAGGCCTGTTGATCAAGCCTTCAAAATGTGAGTTTTATCAGGAAGAGGTCATCTTTTTGGGCAATTTTGTCTTGAAAGGTGGCTACGCTATTTTTCCCCAGAAAATTAGATGCTATCCGCAAATGGCCTACTCCAATAATGCAGAAGCAATTGAGAAGCTCCTTGGGCACCATCATTATTCTGAAAGAGTTCTCTCTCATCTTATCCCAGTTAGCTGCCCCACTTCATCCATTCACAGGAAAAAACTTCCCTTTCAGCTGGAAACCTGAGTGCCAGAAAATATTCAGATCCATAAAAGAGGTGTTCTTATCACCTCCTATCCTTTAAGCATAAGGATCCTTCTAAACCCTATATTGTAGCATGTGATGCATCTTTCACCGCGATAGGGGCTGTCTTGCTCCAAGAGCATGATGGGTTGAAACACCCATTGCTTATTTCTCTTGCAAGTTCTCCTCCACTGAGCAATCCTGGGCCATCTACAACAAATAGCTGGCAGCCGTGGCGTGGGCCTTGACCCATTGGCAGTACCTCTTTCATGGTGCTCAACATGAGTTGACTGTGCGAACAGATCATTAAGCTCTCCTCTACTTCCACAAGGCACAGAAGTTGGCACACTGTCAGGAACAAACTTAATGGGATTTATGCAGCTTTAACTCCAAATATGAATTTGTGAAAGGAGCGTTAAATGTTCTTCCTGACTTCCTGAGTTGCAACCCCACACTGTCCTGTAGACTCAGATGAGGTGGATCTGGTCACCATAATCCCTCCCACATAAACCTTATCTATTGTCCTTCCCATGGTTTTTGACAGTGAACTTAGCTCCAGACGCACCTCTAATCTCCCAAGTTTTGGCAGCGCAAACGGCCTGTGCAGAAGGGGTGGAACTTTTGGAGCGGTTGTCCATACCTGCTTCAAAACATTCCTTGTATTCTCTAGCTGAGGGTCTCATTCAATTTTTGTTGAGGGTTTGGGTTGCTCCCCATCTTCAAGCAGAAGTGATTTAGGCTCACCACAATCCTCACACAGTTGGACATCCAGGGAATAGAAAAGTGCCTCAACTTGATCAAGTGTACCTATAATTGGGAGGGCTTGTCAAAAGATGTTCTGGCATGGATTGCAGATTGCGTAACTTGTGTGTGGGCCAAGTCAGACCAGTCTAGAAAGAATGGTCTTCTTTAACCCTTACAACAGGCAGAGGGTCCATGGACATTGGTGTCCGTGGACTCCATCGTTGAACTTCCCAGTTCTAATGGGTTTACAGTGGTGATGATGGTTGTCAATTAATTCACAAAATTTTCTCTTTTTATCCTATATTCCTCTACTATCACTTCCAAGGAAACTTATCATCTTTTTGTGCACCATGTATTTTCAAAGTTTGGCCTCCCACAAGAGATTGTCAGTGACTGTGGGCCCCAGTTCACGGCATAATTCTGAAAATAGCTCTTGGAGATCTTGAAGATTACACACTGTCACTCCACCGTGTACCACCCCCAATCTGATGGCCAAATTGAATAGGTCAATCAGATCCTTGAACAGTACCTGCGCTGCTATGCGGCTGCTGCTCAGGATACCTGTGCTGATGATCTTCCTCTCGCTCAGTTTGCATATAACAATGAAACGTACGCTTCCACTGGATTCTCCCATATGAAGTGACCTTAGGGTACAACCCTCCAGATGGCCCATGCCTTCGCCCAGAGGTACCAGACGCCGCTGACCATGCCCAACATATCTGGACAATGCAGTCCTAAGTTCAGGAGCATCTTACTAAGGCTATAAGTGACTACAAGCGGTTTGCAGATTGAAAGCGGCTCCTAGCTCACAAAATCAAGGTCAGTTCACATGCCATGCTCAACATGCGACATTTTCAGATTCATGTGCCCTTGCATAGGTTTGCAAGCAAACGATCTGGTCCTTACTTGGTGGAAGAAGATTTGGGTAATAGCGCGTTCTGATTGAAATTGCCACCTCATTGGAAGCAACATCTAGTCTTTAATGTATCTCAGTTGTCCCCATTCAAGGGGGCAATCCCCTTTGATCCAGAGCCTATCATGATCAAGGGCGCGGAGGAGGCTAAAGTGGAGGCCATCCTGGCTTCTTGCATTTCTCAGCAATCAGTCCAATATCTCATTGCTTGTAAAGGCTATCCAGCCTATGAGAACATTTGGGTCAAAAATTGAGATTGCACAAACTGTTTGGAGTTGGTTGAGGCTTTCCATGCCACCCACCCAGAAGTTCCCCGTTCTCCCCCCAAAATTGCTACTTTAATGGCGATCAAGTTACCAAAATCCCACAAATAATATGGCCTTGAATCAGTTCCCTGGTGGTGGCGCACCCCTTTGGCAAAAGGAAAGGGTAATGTAAGTTCAGGGACCGTCTCATATTCTTTGAATGGGTGGTATTCCCATTTCCCACAAAAAGGGTCTGAGAAGGGCATCTATTTCTCTCATCTCACAGGGAGATCTCGCTCATGTGGTAGACAAATTATGCCTAACAGCTTTCTCTCTAAGAATTCCACCCCCTGTCCCTGCAATTGCCTGTGACAAATTAGTAAGGCAAATTGAGGTAATTTGTGCCAAGATGATTGGAAGTTGCCACCCCCATGGGCCTAAAGGTTTATATGAATTCAATGTCAACAAGCCCACGAAATCAAGGTCCAAAAGCCTCAAACCCTTGGCAATTATGCCTGATGGGTACACACATTCAGTGAATAAGAAATTAAGTGTTAATTCTCAGAAAAACTCGCCAATGGCCTTGGGCCATTGGGAAATGTTGTCATTGGTTTAAAACCTGCTTCAAAAACATTGGGTACAAAGCCCAAAGGCATGTACTTCTTAATATGAATGTGTTCATTGAAAAATCCTTGATTAAACTTACCAATGGCATTAAGTCATTGGGAAATGTTGTTTATTTAACTAAGGTAATCTGACCAGGGGACAGACATTACCGAACTAAAACTAAAAATCATAATAAAATAACAATTCAAACAAAACGCCCAAAATGGATGGATCGATTGAATCATACCTAACAAAATATCCAACCAGGTGGGCAGCAAATACTGCTATCCCTCCATGGTGGATGGGGAGGGGGGATTGGGGGGCTCGTCTTTGGCCACACCCATCTCATTCCAGAGTAGGGTGCATGTTAAGGCAGATAATAGTGGTGTGGGGGCATTGGTAGTATGGGGTTTGATATCTCTGATGACTGGAACTTTCGAATAGTTGTTAGCCATCATAATGCCAATGATGTATTTGGCCAAAGCATCTTCAGCTTTGAGGTGGGCATCTGGGAATTTAACAAATGTGGCAATGTTGGTTCAAGTTAATTTTGCTTTTGGATTCCGTGCTACTGTTACCACGTTCTGGATGGCTTCAGTGACGTTTTTGTGTATAATTTTCATATTGATCTTACTTTGTACAGTAAGATCTTTGGGGATAATGGGAGGTGGAATTCCTCCTGCAAGCGCAGCCACAGATTTGGTGGCAGCTTTGCGGAGTGGATGGCAATCTGGTGTGGCAGCTGTTTCTACTGCAAGCTGATGGTTGCTGTAGAACAGTTTGGCATTAGATTGTGGGACATATTTCTGAGGCGAGAATTTTGCATCCCATTCTGCGTTAAAGAGCTGCTTGACTTGCAGCAATGGTTCTTCAATGATGTTACCTGATTCGTTGATTTCATCCAAATACTCTCATGGGCTTTGGTTGAATTGGATTGGGGAATCAGCGTATGGTTGAGGATTGGGTGGATTTCTGGATTTTGCCTGGGATCAAACTGGGGTCCAATCCTGCGCTTGATTGGAAGAATCATGTGTGGCCCTGGGGCAAGGTGGATGCTGATTGGTGGCTGCAGGTGCAGCTGCAGCATCAGTCATTGGAGGAGGGGAAGGTAGGATTGTACCCCATGTCAGAGTTGGCGCGGGGTGGGCAGCAGATTGGTGGGCATCAGGTAAACTTTTGGTGTCAGCGTAAGTTTCTGAGTATAGGCATTTGCATTTTGAGTGGTCTAACTTGAAACAGGATGGACAAATCGTCCATCCGCCCTCAACGCGGGCCCAGAACGGATGGTTAGGGGCAGATGGGACGGTGGCATGAGGAGGAATTGCCAACAAAATTTTCATAAATTCAGGGCTGATTGTGGCATATGCCCAAGGCCCAGCGAGGCGTGTGGCCCCATTTGGGACCAAAAATTGTAAGATAGGGTTGGCGTTGTAGGCTGCTAAACCTTCCATCAGCTCCTGGTGGAGCACTTTGGGGGGAGGTGGGTGGGCAAACCAGCGAACTGGACCACCAAGGTGGTGTCCATTGGGAGCTGGGTCTGAGTTGTTGGAAGAAAAAATATTATTGAATATTAGCAGCACCATTGCTGCAGTGGCTGCATCAGCTTCACAGGGGAAGCCAAGATCAAAGTACCCCTTATAGGGGCAGAAGTCAATAAAACAGGCTGGTGTCATCACCACCTGAGCCATTTTGATAATGGCTTGGTCGTCATAGGGGAAGAATTTCCCATATTTGACCCTAAGGCTGAAATGCATGTTGCTCCAGGGGAGCACCAGGGGGCAGCGGGGCACCGCTTGGGTTTGGGCAAGACGGGCATCAAGATCCTTGGGAGGAACAAATTGTCCTAAGGGTTTGGAATGACTGGGTGAGCCATTCTGAGCGCGTTTTCCTGTCAGATTAAAATGGAGGGGGGAGTTTCACCGCTGCCCCATGCTGGGACAGTCAGCGGGGGATCCAATGACATCAGAGCAAGACTTTGGTGTGCAATTAAGTGTTTGCTTTTAATTTACTGAAAAATTGCTCGGAAAGTTATGCTGAGCAGAGAGAGTTCTGTGCTCATCATTGGAAAATGTTGTTACCAATTCAAAACTCCCCTAAAAACATTGGAGACAAAGCCCAACAGGCATGAACCTTCATTGTTGATTGTTGCTATCAGACCAGAACCCTTCCCTCAAAAATTAAGAATGTCATTCATTGCATCTTAATTGGCCAAATGGGCACAAAGTGACCAGGTGCAGGTGGGTTAAGTATCCTGAACTTGTTTCTAACCTTTTGGGACTGCCCCTACATGGGGTGGCCTTGGGAGGTTCTCATCACCATTGGGTGAGACGCCATCACACTAACCATCAGAAATGCAGTGAAACTGCAATTCAGGCATCTGAGGTAAAACTAACATCAACTTGGCCCACCGCTGACAATTTTGAAGTCAGTTGAAAGTAAACTCGTTTCCTCCCTCCCACCTGAAGTTTGTTATGTTAGGTGATATCTTGAGGGCCCTAATCCCAAGTGTTACTAAGCTATTCCCCAAATCAGTTGTCTATTTAAACAGATTTAACATACTGAGAAAATTGACAGTTGATTTCTACCATTATTTATAAATAAAAATTATGCTTCTCAAATCCAATTTTTTAATATGAAGAAATTTAAACATCCCTACCTGACCCAATTTTGTCCAGCTCCAAAACCTGTGGGCTTGGGTCCATGTTTGCCTGTTTTGTCGCCTGGTTTATATTCACAATTATGATCATGTGCGCTCAATGACAAAATTTTTCCCATTTAAATAACCGTCATTCAAGCAGCAGTGCCTCTAGCATTTGGGTTTGTCATTTGGGTCTTTAGAATCCAGACTGGCAGGTCAGTCTAAACTTCTCTTGCTGTTATCATTACAAGATCCACTGATGTCCCTCACCTAGGGTTGGGTCCAGTTAGTAACAGCAAAGATATCTTTAGCAGTGCCAGAAGACCTAATATAGTCATTGAGAGTATAAACATTATCTTATATAAGTTTTGTTTTATGTTTTTACCTAGACATCAATGATCATCAGATTATATTATATTTATAAAGAAGCAACAACCAAATACAAACTAATAATTTGATTATAGTTAACTTATAACTACAATTTCCCTTAACTGCTATAGAATTATATGTTCAATAATATAAGACAATTACAGCTGTAATACCAGCTTTGACAGTGAGCTACAAAAACTTTTAAAATCAGAAGCAATGTGATGAGGCAAAGACAAGTAAGTCCTGTGACATAAGGTCTTAAGTTGGTTTGCTACATCCAAGTTTGGTACATGATATTTCACAACAGTGACTAAGATACTAAAGTTAGTAGGCACTACTTTACTTTAGTTCTGATAAGGATTTAACCAAGTAATTTGTTTGTTGTATTTAGACTTTATTTAACTGCGGTGAACAAATAAGCATTTAGAATTTATATTGCATAGTCTAAGATTTGGATAAGTTTATGTTTATGATGATCAAAAATAATAAACAAAATCTTTTAACCTAATTAGCTTCCTTAAGGTCTGTAAATCACCCTTAAACTGCAACTTCTCATTACCCAAGCATATGGGGACACTCTTCTGTCTTAGACTATATAACTTATATTTTGGATATCATAATGTCCCTAAATTTTAGCTTAAGTCAATAATATAGCCTCCAAACCCTTTCACCACTGATTAAGAAGTTGATTAGAGTGAAATTGTAACTAATATGTGATCAATCTGGTGATATTTAGTCCTATTCATATCTCATATAAATATATATTTTTAGCAAATTTAGGCCTTGACTGATTTTTTGTTATAAAAGTGGTGATGATTTCAACTAAGTCTATTCATACTAAAGTAAGTGGTTACTAGAAAATATTATGACTTTCTTAATTATGTAATTAATAATAAACTGAATCTAATAAGCACAAGGCACAGTTGCTAGCTTATCACTCCATATTTTTTAAATATATTTTGTATTACTAGATGCATATGATAAATCTTCCTTTCATCTCAGTAACACTATCTAAGCAATTTAGAATCTAGAAAAGTATAATTACCCACTCCAAACTTCTACTTATCGCCTCAACCTTAATGTCTTTGACTCATCTGCTGGCTAATCCAGAGTGGTGCAGTGGCAAAACTCTTAGCATCTTTTATCTGGCAAGAAAATGTGTTTGGCTCGGGTTATCCCAGCACTCCCAAATCCTTAGGCTGATTTTTTTCCATCCAAAAATCTTGATCTTCACCTTGCACATTCATAGGCAGTGCCTCCAAACCCCCTGGTACTACCCCAGAGCATCATGAATTTTGGCCTTTGGGTTATATATAGGAAATTGTTCCCATATGCAGATAATGATACAACTCAAATTGTCACAGGTGGTGATGGCACCCATAGCATTATTAAACTTCCACTGTCATGGGGCACGCTGATAATTTTAATAAGACCAACCTGGAACTCTGAGTGAGTTACCACTTAGAACCCAAGCCAGAATGATGCAGGCACAGCTGTCCAAATTGACATGTTGAGAATGAGTAAACCATCCATGAAGGCTAGCCAGGGGTGCTTTGACCAGAGATCATCACTCTTTTTGTTTTTTAAAATAAGCACTTTAGATAAGTATTTAGGGTTTTTTTATCAAGTCTTTTTTAAAAAGAGGGAAAATTAAGAAAATGGGAGTGACAACGGTACCTGTTGGGGACCACTACTTATAAGCTTGCTGGGAAAAATTCATAATCTGCACATCTTCCATCAGGAGTGATCCAACCAAGCTGTTGGATTGGGTTCCCAAACCTAATTTTCAACCAACATGGGTCTGGACTTCTTAGCCAAATTTGGTTTGGGCTTGTTATTCAAATAATTTTTTGTCACATGCATGCATTTTCTATGTCAGTGACATTTTGGGCATATGGCAGGTTGCACCCAGGGCTAATTCACATAAGACTGGACCCAGTTGGTGGGAAAGGGGTTGATCACCCCCATACCTGTTGGGGATGGGTGTGACATTGAAACAATAGCAGGATCTTGGCAGGTTTGTGGTTTTTTACACAATTTTACCACCTCCTGACAAACCCTCCAAATGTTTTCCACCAGCTCAATGGAGGATAACGCTGGGAGAGTCACTGCAACTCTCAGGGGGTACGCCGTGACACGCCTCTCATCCACCACATGAGCTAAATCACCCTAGGAGGTGAGAGTCATGAGTGTCAGATTCCAGCCCTTTTTTGAGTGGAACAGGAATTTCTTCCAATATAAATGGAGTGGTTCCTGTTCAATAATTACATTACCCTTCCCTTTAGGAAGGAGTGAAGCACCAGCGCCAGGGAACTGAGCCAATACAAGATTATTGTAGGCCTTGGGGAGTTTGATGGCCATAATTGCAGCGACCTTAGGAGGAGGTGAGGGGCTTCAGGGTGTGCCATATGGAATGCTTCCACCAGCTCATGACAGTTGACACAATCATGAGCACTGACCCAGTTGTTTAATATGAAGGGAAGCCCTTCCAAGCCACCAGGTGCTGAACTGAGCATCGTAACTGGCGCAATTCCAAAATTGCATCCACCTCAGATTCAACTGACTCCTCTAAAATGACAGGTTCAGGATCCTTGGGTGGGGTACCAGTAAAGGGAGAAATCTGGGAGGCTTGGAAAACAGGGTGCTGTCTCCAGTGGGGAGGGAGCACTAAACGGAATGAGCCATTTCACAAATCTTCAACAACCTCATGGGGACCCAACTGTTTACTGGTAAATTTTCGTGAGGGGGCCTTGATGCACAGGTGATTGGTGCAGAGTTTTACCTGAGAGCCTGCCTTGAAATTAGGAGCGAGCAGGCACTTTTGGCCAGCAATTTGCTTATAGTCAGCAATCTCTTTGGTAAGTTGTTTGTGGAACAGAGACAGAGTATCCTGGATTTGCTGAACATGCTTGACTACTGAGGGAACCTTAGTGACAAAGACAGGGACCAGGAGAGAAGGAAGAGTTGTACCTCAACATTGCTTCATATGGAGAAACCTCCGTGGAGGCGTGTGAGGCATTATTGTAGGCAAACTTGGCCAATGGAAGTTCATCTGACCAGATGTCCTGTGCAGTGGTGGCATAACACTAAAGGTACAGCTCCAAGATTGATTAATGCATTCTGTCTGGCTATACTATTGGGGATGATATGCTTTGAATTGGCATGGTTGAATTTTCAGAATGGACAGAAGGGCCATATAAAAGCGTGTAGTGAACTGTGGGCCCCCATTGATCATGACTTCCTGGGTAACCCAAACATAGAAAAAAAGTGACAGACAAACAGGCGAGCAGTTTCCTCTGAGGCGATAGAAGTTGAGCAGGGAATATACAAAGCAAATTTGGAGAACCAGTCTACATAACCATGATTGCATTGTGAACATTTGAGGTAGGGAGCTCAACTATAAAGTTAACTGATACTAATGTTCATGGCACCACAGACTGTTGTAGCAGGTGGAGAAGTCCATTTCTCCAAGAGCGGTCCAATTTTGCACGTGTGCAGGTCATGCAACTTGCTATCTATACGAGAATATCTTTGGAGAATCCAGGCCAATTGTATGTTCATTTCACCAGATTGTGGCACTTTTTCAAGCGGGGATGACCAACTGCCGGTGGATCATAATGAGCCTGAATCACTTTGGTGCAAAGCTGGAAAGGCACCCACAACTGAGACTGAAACATAATTTTGTACACCCCCATCAAGTTGTGGGAGCGCTTGTGCCCTGAATCCGCAAGCTGCACTGACAGCTTCAACCCTTCAGGAAAAGACAACTGGCGATCCAAAACCCAAGCTGATAGGGGGGCAATCAGGTCAAATCTGCTGATAAAATTACAGGTGGGGCATTAGTAAGATTTGGGTTGGCGGAGTCATTGTGGTGAGCTCTTGCTCCTCCGCCTCTGTGGGACTTAAGGTGGGGTTCTGGCTCAGGAAATTAGGAAGGACGTTCAGTGGCCCCTTTATAAACTCTTACTTATAGTTAAAGCTTCATAAGTCATGGTACATATGGGCCTGATGGTGTGCCAGCTTCTGTGGCTTACAGAAGTACATAAGGGCTTAGTGGTCCATCTGCACTGTCACCTCATGCAAAGCGCCTTGAAGGAGGTACCACCAATGGGTTAATGCCCATGATACTGCCGCCATCTCCTTGTCATAAATAGCCCAGTTCTGCTCTGTGGATGTAAACTTGAAGGAAAAATATGCTACAGGATGCTCCAACCCTCGTGTTCCTGCAACTAAACTGCTCCCACTGCAGCCAAAGAGGCGTCACATGTGACAATGAAGGTTTTGGTTGTGTCAGAATGCTTTAGCACTAGTGGAGACACAAATATTTGTTTGATAGCATCAAATGCCTGCTGGCATTCTGCAGTCTAGCATAATGGACATTCTTGCCAGTGAGGGGTGCAACGGCGCAGCAAATTGCAAGAGGGCGGGAGAAATTTTCTTTAGGAAAATGATAGTGTTAACAAGCTCTGCAACTGCTTCTGGGTCACTGGGGTGGACCACTCAAGGATATAACTTAAAGTTTGCAGGGCTGAATTGTGTAACCATCTTTTAAAATCAAGTTACCCAAGAAGGTAACCTCATTGCAGAAGAACTTGCACTTTGATGACTTCACAAATAGGCCCGCCTTGTGCAGAACAACCAGCACAGCCTCCAAATCTATGGCATGCTGTCCAGGGGTTGTGGAGTGAATGAGAATTTTATCAATATAAGCAATTGCACATGTGTTGCGCAGATCACCCAGCACATCATTGATCATCTGCTGGAATGTGGCAGGCGCATTCTTTAGCCCAAAAGGCATGACAAAGAACTGGAGTATGCCTTACTCATCCAGATAGTGGTAAGCCATTCCTGATCTTTGGCTACCCATATTTAGTTGAAAGCGTTTACCAAATAAAGTTTTAAAATTAATCTTGACTGAGCAATTGCTTGAGCAATTTTCTTCCAACGGAAGTGGGTAGGGGTTGTGTACTGTAATTTTGGTTGAGGTAACCATATTCCACACATGGGCGCAGTGTGTCATCAGCCTTTTTGTGGACACAATGGGAGAGAAGGCTGGAGAGGTCTCCTGAAGAGCCATCCCTTTGAAAGCATGTCGTCGATCCACACATCCAAGGCCACAGTTTCTTCCACTGTATGGGGATATAGTGGGAGATTGATGTTAACAGCCTGCACTGTTGTGCGAAATTTAAGGTCACACTTTGAATGTGGCGGAAGTTAAAGCAGCTTTTTCCATATCAGAGTTTTCTTTATACGCCATCAGAGATGTGGAAAAATCAGGAGGCAAGTTCATGGGTGTAGCAAGTGTGGAGATGGTACCTCGCATGCCTTACCTAACGTCTTATAGTGGGAGCTCACCACAATCCTAGCATTTTCAAAGAGCGAAATGTTTGAGATCAAGTTAACCTTCACTTGTTGGAATATCCACCAACCCACACCAAAGATAACCGGGAATACTAGGTCAGCCATGGCTAATAATTAATCAAAGAATTAAAAATTGCCCACCTGGAAGGGAACTTGATGACACACCTTGTAAGACGACTGTACAGCGGATGATGCAAGCAACACCTCTGGTACAATCTCTAAGTCCAAATTCCAACTGATGCACCAACTGCAAACTCATGAAATTCCTGGCCATTATTGTATCTACCAGGGCCTTAAATGACACCCAGTATGCGCCCAGATGGATTTCCACTGGTAGCAGGAAATAGGCGTGGTCCTGCTTGTGGGCGAGCATTTTTGGTGTTTCTGAACTGATGGTGGTAGCCAATGAAATGAGGGGAATATCTGATATGAACTCATCTTGATTTGCCCTAGTGTCGTTGGTAGACAACATTAAGCACAAATTTGGTTCCTTAACAGCTTGACCTATGGGGGTTAAGATTGGGCTGAACTCAGCCAACTGAAAATAGGTTAAGTGCTATTTTGGGAAAACCCACATGATATCTCACCCAAAGGTTGAGATAGAGAGGGTCAGAGCTTTGGGGCACTGCATTATATCATGGAGCGTGCTGATGACTTTAAAAGGCCAACCTTGAACTCTGGGTGAGTTACCACTTAAAACCCAAGCCATAATGCCGCAGGCACAGCTGTCCAAATTTACATGTTAAGAATGAGTAAACCAGCCATGAAGGTCAACCAGGGGGTGCTTAGACCAGAGATCATCGCAATTTTGATTCTTTTAGAATAAGCACTTTAGATAGGTATTTAGGGTATTCTTATCAAGTCTTATTTAAAAAGAAGGAAAATTAAGAAAAAGGGAGTGTCAAAGGGCCTGTTGGGGACCGCTGCTTATAAGCTTGCTGGGGTTAATTGAATAATCTGCACAACTTTCATCAGGAATATTTTAAACCAAGATGTTGGATTAGGTTCCCAGACCTAATTTTAAACCAACATGGGTCCAGAATCCTTAGCCAAGTTTGATTTGGGCTTGTTAATCATTTTTGATTTTTTGTCATGCGCATGCATTTGCTATGGTGGCAACATTTTAGGTGGATGGCAGGTTGCACCCAGGGCCAAGCCACATAAGGCTGGACCCAGTCAGAGGGAAAGGGGTTGATCACCCCCATACCTGCTAGGGATAGGTGTGACATTGACACAATAGCAAGATCTCAGCGGTTTTGTGGTTTTTTGCGCAATTTTACCACCTCCTGTCAAACCCTCCAAATGTTTTTCTTCCAGCTCGGCATAGGATAACGCTAGGAGAGGCACTGCAACTCTCAGGGGGTATTCCATGACCCACTTCTCACTCAACACATGGGACATATCGCCCTGGGTGGGGATAGGCACAGGTGCTGGCCTCTGCCCCTTTTTTTAGCAGAATGGTAATTTCTTACAACCCAAATGGAGTGGTTCCTGTCCAGTACTTACATCCACCTCTATAAGGGTATTTTGATCTTGGCTTTCCATAAAGCTAACAATACAATTGGGGTGACTGTGCACCTGATATTCCAGGGCACACCTATACTCACAACTTTCACCCAGCTACCAGAGTACACTATTATGATGGTTCATTTAACAGGTTTGCACAACCACCTTCCCTCCAATGTGCTACATAATGGTCTTAAGGTTGGTTTGGAAGCTTATGGCTCTAATCTCATTTTTCAGTTTGTGGTCTCAAATGGGGCCACACGTATATCAGGGCAATGGCATTTTTATGATACACCTAGTTCAATATAAGATATAACTGTAAGTCTGGGGAAGCTCCTCCTCCATTTGGATTAGGGGTGTTCCCTTTCCCATCCAAGGAGGGGATAAGAAAGCCGGCTGCCCCCTTGTCTCCCAGGGTGACCTCACTCATGTGGTGGATGAGCGGTGGTTCACAGCTTACCATTTGAGGATTCCGCCTCAACCCCAATTCTTACATATGGAGAATTAATGTGGCAAATTGAGTGGATCTGTAGCGAGTTTTTGAAGAATTAGCTTATTAATGGGGCAAAGTGACCAAATATGATTAACAGCGGCAGATCTTTACCTTAATAGTTGGCAGTTGCAACCATCAGAAACAAAGCCCAACAGGCGTGCATCTTCAGCAGAAAAAGCGGTTAATATCAAATCTTTGGTAAAACTTGCTGATGGCATTAAGCCATTGTCAAAAGCTGCCTCTAGTTTTGGACTCTCCCTGAAAATGTTGAAAACAAGGCCTGACGGGAGTGTACCTTTGATGAAAAAATCATCCAATACAAAACTTTAATGGAACTCACTGATGGCATCAGGCCATTAGGAAATGTTGTCACCAGTTTAAAACCTCTCCAAAGGCATCAAAATCCTCGTCTGACAAACCCCACTTGGTCAACCAGACACAAAAGCAACTGGGCGCGGGCAGGTTGGGTGCCCCAAACCTGTTCCAAACCTCTTGGGACTGTCCCTACGTGGGGAGGCCTAAGGAGGTTCCTGTTGCCCATTAGGTGAGACGCCATCATGCTAATTTTCAGAACCGCGGCAGATTCGCAATTCTGGCATCTGTGCACAAACCAACAGCGACTCAGCCTATTGCCAACAATTTAAAAGTCAGTTCAAATTAGTTTGTTTCCCCCTCTCACTCAAAGTTCGCCAGGTTAGGCCAAATCTTGATGGCCCCAATCCAGCGCTTTCCTAAGCTATTCCACAAATTTATCAAATATTTAAGCAGTTGTAACACACTGAGAAAAATTGATGTTTGATTTTCTATTTTTAAAATTAAATAAAATTACCATACTTCAAACTCTATTACATATGACAAAATTCAAACCACCCAATCCAATACCACTTTTCCCAGCACCCAGAACTGCAGGCCCTGGGGCCGTGGTAGCCTGGTTCATTGCCCAGTTGCTATTTACAATGATGGCTTATTGGCGCTCACTAGAATATTATCTCACAGAACAATCTAACGTCATTCAAGCAGCAGCGCCCCTAGCATTTGGGATTGCCTTTTGTGTGTTTTTGCATTTATACTGACAGGCCAGTCTAAACTTTACCTGCCGCTTTCATGACAATAGCTGTTGATTACCCCTCACTAAGTTATCACTTCTGCCCCAACCTCCATTCTGGGACCACATCAAGGGAAGCCAGACTATCTGTAAATCCTATGTTAAGTTGGATCACACAAAATAAAAATTCCCTTCCTTGTAGCTTCCACAAGTTCTGATCTTACATTCACTGGCATCCAATCTGCTGCTGATCCCATGAAATTTTCTGTTTGGGGAACAATCCTTCCAACTCCTCTTACAAAACTGTTGATTCAGCAGTTCTAGAAGCAGCCATTCAAGACCATCATCAACCTGATACTGTACCCACCCCAATTAATCATGAATTGCTTGAACTACAGTTTATTCCTGAGCTTTCACCTATTCACCAGCCAAACCCTAAACTTATGCCAATCTCCACTCCAATTCAATCAACATCCTTGTGGCTTATTAACTTAGGCTTTTAATTGGGTGAGTTTATTGAACCATAAATCTCCACCTTGAGAGTTTTTAAATTTAGATTATGACGCTCAATTACCCCCTTAATTTAACATCTCCCAGACATGCGCTGCCCCTTTTTGAAGTGACCACCAGCTCACTGTTGATGTATCTTCCACGCCTAACTATCATCCCCTCTGCAAAGCTTTCACTAAGTCAGTGGTGATGCTTATAGTGGTATCCTTCCTCCCAATATTGCCTCAACCATTGTATTGCTGGGTAAGCGACATTGTTAAATTTTTATAAAACAACTAATGATGTAATCCATAATGTTGCAGTGTTAGCAAAAAGCCCTAAATTTATAATTACATGCACTAAAATTGCCACTTTCACTACACTCCCTGACACCCGCATTCAGGATGAAGAAGCCTGAGCATTTTTTCAGCAGCCTTAATAAAACTGGTAGTTTCATGAGCATCCATTCATTGTTATAATAAACAAAATACTTCAGATGCTCTTATGCCCTTAATCTCCACCTTGAACTGTGCTTTGCTCTGGGATGAGGAAGACGCCAGTAAGCCTAAGCCCCCTGTTGCCCTCTCCCCTTCCACTATGGCTGGATAAGCAGTTCTCCACTTTATCACCTGATTGGTTATGTATTGACTTATTAGTTCTAGATACTGTAAGCCAAGGTTCTAATGGGACTCAAAGCTGTTAAATTAGCAGAGAGGTCAAAGAAGACAAAAAGATGTGGTAAACAGACAACTTTAATGAATTAAAAGGATCACTATTTAAAGGGGTAGTCATGAAATGTTACTGATAAGACCTATAGGGTTCTAGTACTAAAAAATAAGACCTACAGGGTTCCCTACAATCAGGATCTTTCAAGCCATTCCAGATTGACTTCCCAGTTAAGTCCCTCATTGTTCTCTATCAGTGATGACCTTGCGACCACATTAATTGGATTCTTTTTTTCATGGTGTGAAAAGCTGAGGTGCTAATAGAGAAGGCGTCTTCATTGGCTTTGCATGCGTGATGAATTCTAAACAATTTTCCCAAGAGCGTCTTTTGTGGCAAGTTTAAAATAAATAAGAATTGTCAGAGTTACAGTTCTCTAGACTGCCGCCAAGGTTCAAAGGTGGGTTGAAGCTGAAAATTTGCAAAGAGGTCAAAAAACGTAAGGATGGACTGAATACAGACTACTTTATCTGATTGAAGTGTATTAATATTTTTAGAGTCTATAGGGACATGGTGCCGCAAGGATCTTTGTGGCCCCATCCACTCAGGATCTTTCATGTCCTTCCAGATTGACCGCCTTGGCGATACCCTCATTGTACTTTGTCACCCCTGTGACCAGAGCGGTGGAGGCCGCGCCTCTTGCGATTCAGAAAATGGGAACGAGATTTCTGAAGTCATCTCCATCAATTCTTGAATGTGTAAGGATTCCCAATTGAATTTGAATCTGGTTCCATCAAGATAAGGCTTTGTTTAATTAAGCTTGAAAGTTGATTCATTGTGTATCAATTTTGAGGTAAGGATTTTGATTCATTTTCATCTTGAATCCCAACAAGGCTCAATAGTTGGCTCATCAATGTTTAGATTTGTGAGTGGAAACCTTGATTTGCTATTTAAATTAATTCATGAAAATGTCCCTTTAAGATATCATCAGAGGGAACATATGGCCGTAGGAATTGGTCATGAGCTCAGTTGACCACTGTCCCTTGGGTAACTTCAGCAATGGAATATTCAGAACTCACCTTATGTATGATGCAGTAGGGCCTTGACCAAAGATCAAGTATGTTTTGTCAGCACTCAGGTCAATGTGATAGAATAGGATCAGTCTCTTAGTTAGAAAGTTAGCAAGGAAGGTTGGCTAGCGTTGGAGCGGGACGCCTCCTTAATCATGTGTGAGATAATGTCCAGTGTAGCAAGGGATAGAAGTCAGATAATTTCGTTTGATAAGGCCCTCATCATTATCTCAGAGATCTTAGGCACTAAGGCTTCCAGTAAGGGTTGCACACTATCTTGCAGTTGAAAATCATGTAAATATAGAGCTTTGAAAGGGAACATCTTGGGTATACAATGTAAACTTATATATAATAAGCTAAGAGGATGCTGGACAGATAGTGGTTCCAGCGCATAGGATTGGAGGCGGTCATCTTCTGTAATATAGAAGCTAAAGCCCCATTAGCGCGTTCTACCACCCCATTTATAGATGGGTTATATGGGGCGGTAAATCTTTAATTAGTCTAAAAAGAGAAGTTAACAATTGGAACGTCTATGAGGTGAAGTTAAGTCCATTGCCCAATAGTAAAGTTTGTGGGCATCCATGCTGAGTGAAAATTAATTAAATGAGAAATAATGCTGTATCATTTGCAGTGGCAGCTGGAATGGAAATTGCCTTAACCACATGGTCAAGTGGTCTACAGCTGATATGATATGCTTATGCCCATGTAAACTGGTGGGTAAGGGGCCCTTAAATCAATACTGGCAACATTAAAGGGACTTGACGGAGCCACCACTTGATGTTGATACTGAGGGCTGGCCCAATCTTGTGTAGAAGTTAAACATACCTTTAAACTTATTAAATGTTCTCAACTATTCAATCCAAATAACAGCGTTTTCTAAACCATTTGTGAGACTTCTTCTCCGTTCTGTGTCCCAAAATTAAATAGCTTTCAAGGATGAAATGTGTACAGGAAGAAGAGAAAATATGTAGGGGAGCTACTTTCATTCAACTTTCTTGTATATCATTTCTTCCTTAATCTGGTTGTCTTTGGTCATATACCATAACTCATCTTGAATATCAGGGGTCTCTAGTTCCCGCTTTATGGGCTAGCCAACTAAATCATAAAATAGGCCCTCTTGAGGTGTTAAGACAGTTAGCAACAGCATCCTCAAGAGCCTATTGGCATTTTGGTGAATTGCCTCCACACAATGAACGATGGAAAAGTAGCAATTCTGCAATCATGACAACAATCTTGCTGTTCTCCTGTTAGAATCCTTCATTTGTTGTAACCACCAGAGAAAGTCATGTTCAGTGATAACTGTAAAGTGAGTTCCATATTTAAATAGCTGTAAATATTTAATTGCAGTTAAACAGATAGACATTTTAAATAGGTAACACTTTATTTTGTTTAGCCTTACTCAAGGTCTTGCTGTAGTATGCCAGTGGATGGTCAACTTGGGTTAAGCATGTTGCAATAAGATAGCCCCAACTTCCACGTTGCTTGCATCAGTGAACAACTGGAATGATCAATCAAACCACAGATGAATTATAATGGGATTAGTGCAAAGGGCAGTTTTCAGTATATTGAAGGCCTGTATCAGATATCATAATATTGGACATGATGAGAAAAATATTGTCCAATTGATTCTCACAATGGAATCAACGCTTAAATTCAATAAGGAGGTTAAAGAAGCTACCTTGATTAAATTTAAAGAAAATTAAATATTCAGTATGGCTCAATTCAGTACTAGGAAAATTTATTGGGACAATTCAAGCCTAAATTACCCCAAAGTGAAATCCTGCTTAATCAAAATGAAGGATCATTAAAATTTCAGGCGCCCATTAAACTAGGTGGAACATGAGGCGGTAAATTAAGATGTAACCACAAAAGGGTAAAAATCAAGAATTTTCTCAAAAATTGGCCTAAGCATATCAAATCCTATCTATTTTGGTGCATTAAACATACATTTTCTCCTTATCAATAATATTCTACAAAGTCATAGCACAATCTGAATGAGTCGCCTGACCAAAAGCCTCCCATCCATATTCCCCCATAAATTAGTTTTTAATCCTTTTCTTTATGGAGTTTATATTATTATATGTAACATGTAAAAACAACTATTTGATACTTAAACAAAGCTTGTCACTTTATTTATGTTTCTTTTTGGTACTTGACTTAAATAAGTTTTTTCACTGAACTTTCCATAGGACAGATGCTCTAGATGATGGGACCTAAGAGTTATTTGGCAACCTCAAAAATAAATAAATAAACTTGTCATGAGTCTTAGGCTGCCTAAAATATAGACTGTTGAACTTCTTGGGCACAGCATCATTGAGCCACAAAAAGTAAGCCCAACAGGCTATTGCTCACTACAGGGCTCAGTAAATGTTTAATAAAACCTGCACCTAATTAATCACACATTGAAGACAATCTGATTGATAGTGTTCCCGCTGGATGCACAGCAGAAATGGTGAATAAGATGACCAAATGAGAAGTCCGCCCATTGTTATTTTTAAAGTACAAGAAAATCCAAAGGAGATTCCCAAATCTTGACATCTAACCTCGATTTATTTGAGGTACACTGACCAGGGGACGGACAGTACCAAACACAACACTCAAAATGACAAAACAAAACTACTAACCAGGTGGGAAGCAGAAACTGCTAACCCACCATGGCAGAGGGTGAGGAGGGGTTGGGGGTTGGTTTTCAGAAAGACCTATCTCGATCATGGGATGTTGGTTACAGTATCAGATCAGAGCAGAGAGCCAGGGCGTTGGGGCATCCGCATAGTGGGGGTTGAGGTCAGCATAGTAGGAGTTTCCCTCTTCCGCATCAAGATAATGATGGGAAAGTGTTTCAACAAAAGCTATGAGGAGAACTTCAGCTTCTTTGTGGGCTTCAGGAAGTTGGGTGAAAAGGGAGATACTGTGGCGGGTGATTTTGGCTGAGGGGTTGAATGAAGCAATTGTTGCAAAATTCATAACAGCAATTTCAACATCATCAAATAGTTTTGAGATATCACTGCAGGGAGATTCAAGGAAGTCGGGGGGGGAAGAAGAGGGTGGGCAGGCCATGCTGGAGCTGAGCCACTGACTGGGCCACCGCGGTGCGTAGTTTTGGGTAGTGAGGAGAGGCCACCGCAGCTAAGGCGAGCTGGTGATCACTTTGGAAGGGGGCTGTATTGGGCAGAGGAACAAAATGGCGAGGGGTAGGGGTTTCATCAAAGTCAGGAAGAGAAAATCCTCCCAACCATAATCACCTTGGCAGAGAGGTTGACCTGTATGCTTACTAATGAGGACAATACCTGATTCGTCAGTTTCAGCCAATAGATCCCATAGATTTTGATTCACTGGAATAGTGGCGTTCCGAATTTGGGTGGGTGGGATTGGGCGAATGGGCAGCTGCTTGGGTGCCAATGGTGGTCCAAGCATTGCTCTGATTGGCTGGGGTAGATTTAGGTGGGAGAGTGAGGCTGGAGGTTTTGGGGGGGGCTGATTTTCCATGTGGGCCCACTGAACGAGATTGGAGGGTGGGAGGAGGCAGCAAAGCGCCCCATACTGAACCTTCAGAGGGGGGCTCAGAAGCTGCAGCAGCGGACTTGTCCTGAGGGCACGCTCTTTTTGCATGGTCGAGGCCAAAGCAGAGGGAACAAATCTGCCTACCATTATTTACCTGAGCCCAAAAGAAATGATCAGGCGCTGCAGCCATACTAGTGCGGGGTGGGATTTGTTGGGCTATGGTAGGGTGGTGTGGTATGATGGTGGCTGTTGCACAAGGAGCAGCAAGGCGTTCTGCACCAGATGGAACGGCAAAGATGAGGTTGGGCTGAGTGCCATAAGCCATGAGCCCCGCGACCAACTGGTCATACAAAACCTGGGGTGGAAGGTGGGATGGGAGATTTGCAAAGGATACCACCAGCGTGGCGTCAGAAGGGAGGCGAGTACAGGTTGTGGGAATGAGGTTTTTTTTATAAATTAGAGGAGTTTGTGCTGCCGCTTCAGCATCCTCCTCAGATTGGAACCCAACGTCAAAGTAGCCCTTAAAAGGGCGGAAGTCTATAAAGCCAGCTGGCGCAAAGGCCTCAGTGGCTAGGTCAATAATTGCCTTATTGGCATATGGGAACAAACGCCCATAGTCCACTCTGAGGCAATAGCGAATGGAAGAGCGAGGGAGGGCGAGAAGATGGGGGCGAGAAGGGTGGACACGCGTCAGGTGGAGCGCTAAGTCCCGTGGGGGGACAAAACGGTTGGAAGCAGTGGGCGGGCTGTTTGAGCCCATCCAAATGCGCTTGCCCGCAGGGCGGAAAACGCTAGGTGGGGGTGCACTGCTGCCCCACACTGGGTGGCAGGCGGCGGAGCCAAGGACATCAAAGAATAGGTTTGGGCAGATGGCTGTGGATAAATAAAACTTTAAATTTAAAATCGCTCAAAAGTGACTTTGAGCGGTAAAAGAAAGTTGATGTCTAACCTCAATTTCCAATGAAAGAGTTTAAGATTTAACTTGAGGAGTCAAAAACCCAGGATAAAGAGCTAGCTTCAAAAAGGGCATTTGCAGTGGACAGGACTCTCATAAAACTATATGAATTAATTTTATCCCAGAGACATACAATTCAAGTGTGATTTTATCCCGCTACATCATTAAATTTGTACACCAAGCGCTTTCTCAAATTGTGAATTTATTAAGTTTCTATAATGATTAACTTTATTATCATAATAATACACACGCCCTTTCAGTTGGCCTACAAACAGGTATATAATATAGCATCTTAAAGTACAGGGGACATCCACCAAATGATCAAAGCTAATCATTTCTATATCATACATCTTATATGACCTAATGGGGACTAATGAATTTGGTCTTTCAAGTATGTGGAGAAAGATATGAAGCCGCTCAGAAAGTAAGTATGGTGTTGAGCAATAATAACAAAAAACTATCTGATAATTTTCTCAGGAGCTTTATAGACAAGACTCTGAAGCCCATGGTGAGATGAAGGCCCAAGCTTCTACTAGCCTTCACAATGAGAAGAACAGATTAAGCCCCTTGAGTCCTGGCTAGAGCAAGCCTTATGATATGTTGATGAACTGGAGATCCATGAATCCTCTGAGATTTGATTACTACATCAAATCTTCTTTCCTGAGTGACCCATGTTTGACAGGATCTGGAATCCTGTGCGACACAGGTATCTACCCATTCCATTGTTAAGAGACTCAACAATTTGGAGGTAATATATGAGGCAAGTCACATAGTTAAAGATAAATTAACTAATTATACCATCTCCTCAAGGAAGATGAACAACTCTGGAATACTTTCACGAAAGATCTGAAAGTAAATACCAACAAGCCTCCTCAGAGCACTGAATGCAAGGAGATAAAAGAGGAATTCAATTAGTGCATTGGAGTACTGGAGGATGAGAATAATGTCTTTGAAAACTTACCATTCATCCAATCACCAGAAAAACTATAATCTGGGATTTTGCGTTAAGGACTTGGAGAATGATAAAGTAGTTCTTAAAAAAAGAATTAATTTGTTGGATATCACACCCATACTTACTCTAGAGGAAGTGGAGCAACATTTAATCCTCTACAGGATCAAGTATTTCAACCCTCACATCAAATTAAACAGAGTGACACCTATACCAAACTACTGAATTCAAAGCTTACAAAGTACAAGTTGTCACAGGATTTAAGGCCAATCCCGTAAGACAACCTTCAATGAAGATTTTCACCTGACGAAGGGAGTATCTCATCTGTCCTCTATGTCTATGAAGCTGCTAGGGAAGGTGAAACTGATCATCAAATTGATTAGAAATATTATTCCTTATTTAAGCTGTATGTCTCAGGAGGTTATAGTACATCATATGGATGACTTGAACACCTGGAGTAAAGTGACGTAAGCGATCATTAAAGAGTCCAGTTCTAAGTAAAGTTTGGTTATGAAGAAAAAGGTTTTCATGAGAATTGCGCCACATCAAAGATGAAACTCCAGCTGAACTTGCGGATTGCTTCTATATTGAGGCCCAAAACTCTGATGACCTCAAAGATGCTTACATTGGATGATTGTCACAGAAGAATCTAATGAAATTGGGACTGACCTGCCAGTTAGGGTGCGTAAACACTCATAAAGAAACCCAGAATGCTGGGTGGCATAGCCGTCAAAACGACCTGATAATGGGTTGGTAGAGAGGCAATCATGGGGAGATGACTGATGACCAATTTCGCCACCATTCCTATTAATAACCAAACTGTGGCGGACGCAGTGGAAGCTTATTTTTCTGTAATTTAGCTCCTTGGGACCAATGGAAGGCCCTGTATGTGCTGAGGTGCCAGAGTTTTTGAGCACATAGTGAGGTCATGGAACCTCAACCAATAGGGAGAGATGATCTCCAATAGCAAAGGTACACCTTGACGCCAGAGGGCGTCCAAAAATGGGGAGGTCTCCAAAAGGCCACTGACTCAATAACCCCATTTGTGGAAGGAAGGCAGCAACGTCATGATAATGGCCACAAAGGCCCAGTTGTTGCGCAACCCCAGGAACATGGTACTTGGTAGTGGCTGAGTCAGAATGTAGAAAATTGTATAACTAGAAATTGGGTTGGAAAGGGTATTTGTTATAATAAACAATTTTTTTGAATTTTGATTGACAACCATATCAGTGAGGGACAGTTGTATTAAGTACTAAGGGGTTTAAGGAATTAATGAGAGTGCGTGAACTGAGGGTATTGCGATCCCACATGGTTCTGATGGAATGAAAGACCAACTAACACTGAATTGACCTTCTGCTAGCCAGCCAACACTCGCACAAGTTATGATGCTAAATTTTTTTCTTATTATTATTCCGCTTGGTGGATTGGCGACTTTTCATTTGGCAGGCAACTGATTGCGTTCATGGCCAGGCAACATAGGGGCAATCTAATTGGGTATCAAATGATTTATCACCCTCAAACCCACTGGAGTTAGAGCACTCTCTTCCAGCAGGAGGGAAGCACCCTGGCAGGTTTTCAAACCTTATTGTACTGACAGGCCTGATTCCTCCGCCCCTCAATTTATTCTAAATTTCTGCTGCTTCAGAAGAACCTATAAATTTTTTCTGGGGATAGATGCCCACCACTTTCCCTCTGGTGGCGTCCTCTTGCTGCCACCACCTCCATGCACATCCCCCTGATCTGCGGAGCAGCTCTTTCATGGCAAAGAATTGAGGGAAAGGGGGCAACTTTGAGGGGTACGCCATCACCCACCGCTCATCCACCACATGGGCCAATTCGCTCTGGGTTGTAAGGCTGATGGCCGCCTTATTCACCCCCTTTTTGATGCAGAACGGGAATTCTGCACAGTTGAGTCACAGGAGGTGCTCCCCCAGACTTAAAATGATGCCGTGGCTGCCGTTGTTACTGGTTTACATAGTATCCTAGCCTAGACATGCACGTCACTTCTGTCAAACTAAGCTTAAACTTTTTCCTGTACATTAAATGAGCCCTTCTTTATGTAGTTGATATACACAATCCAGAGATCTCCTGAAAGGTTTCAATGAAAACCAGAGTTTATACATGGAGGAATTAAAGCCTAAGAAAGTGAAAATGACCAAGTTTAACCACTACAAGCAGAATAACCACACTGAAGACATGTGTTTAAAGAACCCTTCCCTTGCCAAGCAGGGAAAAGGGCGGATGGCTTAGGGCCAGGTCCTTTAAAGCCTATCAACCCAAAGTAATGAAAGCAAAACATTATTAATAGTTCATTTTTTTACAATGAGAATGATTCTAGAGAAGACTATGTAGGGGCTTATGAGGATGCTGGTTGTTATGCTTTAAATAGACCCTCCAAGCTCGTCATTCCGGATTTCCTGAATGCCAAAAATAATAACTACGCTAGGTTCTGGAGGATACTTACTTCAATCAAGTCATTGGGTGCCTATAATAATTAACACATCAAGCAATGCTAATTATACCTTGCATTGTGATCTGATCCAGCTTGAGTGTGCATAGTCTAATGGTGATTAAGAAGAATTATCCTAAGACTGCCCAAAAGCTCAATGCAACGTTTCACCTTAAAGAGGTGTTTGCCCTCCCACAAAAGTTTAGATGAACCATTATCAAAGTAGAAGTAAAGATTAAGAAGGTCTTAGTAATGACTCTTTTGGATATGGGATTCCCAATAAAAGTTGTCTCATTTAAATTAAGTAGATTAAACTCACACCTGACCTCAGATAACTCAAGATTGTAGCACTGCCAGTTCAAAAAACACCAAGGCGATAAGTGTATATTCTTATCTGCCAATTTGAGTTGACAAATTAGTTTTCTCTGCTCCCGCAGTTGCCCTAGACAATAGGTATCATGATATACTTATTGGGATAAAATTTATGTTTAATATGAATGGTCATAAATCTGAAAAAAATATATTTATCCTCAATTATAAATTCCTCTTGTAATGAATAAATAAAAAGACTTGGTAAAAAATACTCTTGTCAGAAATAATAAAGAATTTTATTTGCTTTGATAGCTATATTCAAAGCCAAATTTGGTATTTTTTAAGAAAAAAGAACAAAACCAGCCACTCAATCAAGTAAAGCTTTTTTTGAGAATGTCAATGCTTTTGACGCCTGCTGCCCTGGCATGGGGAGGTGGTGCACCGCCTGCTGGCATGTTTCAGCCACCGCCAAAGCATTCCTGGGCTGGCTCTGCTAGCCCTCCCAATGCCACCAGGCATTATGTCCTACCTCAAAATTTGGCCCATCACCTCGCAACCTCCCAGGCGTTGCTACAAGCCCTTTGATGCTCCCTCAGAGCAACCTGCGTTTTGGTCTCTGGGTGGATTATGGGAATCTTTTCCCATATAAAAGCATAGCCATCATCAAGATGGCCATGGCAGTGTATAAACCCACCAGTTTTATTGATTTTCGCCCCTTCCAGGGGTATTTTGATCTCAGCTTCAATTCTGAAGCTGATGTAGTGGCAGCTGCCAAGCTGCCATTAATTTTTAAAAATTTCATTCCCAACAGTTTGCACTCAGCTCCCAGATGAGGCCACTTTGGTGGTCCAGGTTGCCCTCCCTCCTTTCCCTGAACGCCTCTGCCATGAGCTCATGGAGGGTTTAACCATTTATGACGCAGATACCATGCTGCAGTTCAGGGTTTTCAATGGGACAGATCATCTGGTAGAGACTTGCACCTTTGCAACAATCCGCCCTTTCCACCATGACACTCACCTTGCAAATCCCCCTACACCGTGATCAGATCCACCCCTGATCAACAAATATGGTCACATGACAATAACTTCTGAACCATCTTCCCCTTTTGCTTCAAATTAGGCCATTTGAAGTGCAAGTGACCTGCAGTTTCCACCTCCACTGATTCCGCCACTCCCCCCTACTGGCACCAGCTCAGCTGCACCCAACACTTTTGAGTGGGACTTGATTCTCCCACCCCAACCTTGACAAAATCTGGTATGGCTTTCAAAGCCGCAGCAAATCAAAAATCTAAAAGCTTTAAAAATTTGGTCAATTTATGGCAACCTGAGCTGATGGCTGAAACAGTTTCAACTGAGCTGCCATGGTTGACAGCCTGTGGCCAATCAGGTGCAGCCAACCTACCAACTCTGGTGGCTGTGCCAGTGATAGCCAAATCAAATCCTTTTGAATGTCTCAATTGGATTAATTATAGTGACCATCCATATAATGTTAAACTGGATTTCGCGTTGGAGGAGTTTTTTGTCAATCCTCCCAATTTTGGCCCCACCATTTTCACCCTTAAAAATGGTTATCCTTTACTTAAATATATAAATAAAATGGCAGTTGGAACCACTTCTGCTCCTGCCAACACCCTACTTTTCCATAAACTCCATGGGGTGATGGAGCCCCTGGTTGAAGGTATTGCTATCCCCAATTTCCCCCATGATTTTGAGGAGAATGCAAAATATGAGATTGAGGAGCTCGCTTTTGGTGTGAGCCATAATTGCATTGATGTGACGAACACTTCTCTTTTGACCCCAATTATCCCCAAACCTGCCAGCGCATTAAGTTGTTTACTTGTGTGCTGGCTCTCATTAATTTTTCTGAGCATCAGCTTACTCAATATATTAAGGTAATGGACATTGCAGGCCTCATTAATGAAGAAAACCCCCAAATATACCTCCTTATGCCACATGCCACTGATGCCCTGGCTCCTATGCTATCCGCTATGGTCTGCCAGCTAAAGCGGACGCCAGACAAATGTATCCCCAAAGCTTCCTCACCATCTGATATAGCTTTTTAGGCTGATAAATTAGGGGTTATATTAGGAATTTTTATTTATGATATCCCTTTACTTGGCTCATTTACTAATAAAGATGCGTGGCGGCTCCCCCTTTTGGGTTGGGCACCACTAGTGCTAATAAAGAAATACTCTTGTCATGTCAATTAATCTTTTTTCTTCTTTACCATTACTCTCTACTTCTGTAAGAAATACAAAAAATCTCCATGATTTAAAAGTAAAAGCAGAAGGCATACCATCTTATGCTAGCAAGGAGGTAAAGTTTAAACCATGATAACAAAAAGTGGTTTCTTACAACATATCCGTGATTATACCCCCAAACTGATTGCTACATAAGACTAGCTTTGATGGAGTCAGTAGATTTGAGCTACAAGTTCTACCAGGAGTCCTCAACTCAGCTTATCAGTGGCATATTGAGCTACTACTTAAAGAAACATGACTATTCTAGATATCTTACTTGAATAACATCAATAGATTGGGAATGGCAATTAATTCCCATTGACAAAATTGACAAGGTAAATTTTAATTAGCACTCAAGTTGATTGTGGCCTACCGCTGTTGGATATCAGGGTATTGGACATGATGGAAAGAATAATAACTATTTGACTCCCTTGACTAAATTGACACCTAGACCTGAGAAGGGGTTAAAGAAGCGATCTTGAAATTACATGGAAGAATCAATTGTCAGTAAAGCTCACATTGACATTAAGAAAACTCCGTAAGACCAACTCAAGCCTGAGATACCTCAATATAAAATCCTGCCTATTCAAAATGAAGAATCATCAGAACATCAGGCGACCATTACACTAGGTGGCACCCAAGGCAGTAAATCAAGAATAACCTTAAAAAGGGTAAAACCAAGAATTTTCCCAGCAATTGACCTGAGTAACACCAAGTCTCATCTGACTTGGTATCAACATATAAATTTTCCCCATCAAAAATATGCTACAAATGCAATATACCATCTGGAATGCATCGCTTAACCAAGACCTTAAATCAAGATCCTATCTCTATCAATTTCATTATTTTTTCTTTTTTTGGGTTTATATTGTTAAATATGACATTAAAAACCCCTCTTCTATACTACAATAAAGTTATGTTGTTAATTTTTTATCCAGTTTTGGTACCTAACTTAATTCTATTTTACCATACTTGCCATAAGACGAATACTTTAGCTGTTGGGCATAATTGGTGACTTGACCCCTTAAGTAAAAGATTTACTTGTTTTGCACCTTAGACAGCTTCAAGTATTGACTGTTTGACTGATGGGTCACAACACATTAAGCTCAAAAATGGAATCCTGACAGGCTGGTGCTCACTATAAGATCTTAATCAACGTTTAAAAGTACCTGCACCTAATTGATCACACCATAGAAGATGCCCTAATTGATAGTTTCATCCGTTAAGTGCACAACGAAAATGATGAAAAAGATGACAAAATGGGAAGTCTGCCCATTGTCACATTTGAAGAAGTAAAAAAATCCCATGAGAATTCCAAAAACCCATCATCTAAAATGGATGGCTAGTGAAGGAGTATAAGACTTACTTTTTGAAGTTATTAATCCAAGAGAAAGAGTTTTTGCAAAAGGGAATACACCGTGGACAAGACTCAAATTAGCCTAATAAATCTAATGCTATTAGAGCTATGGATCAAGTGCAGATATCTCGCTATATAATGCAATTTGTACACTATGCACTCTATTATGTAGTTCATTTACTTAGTGGCTATAATGAGTAGCTCAATCGTCATATTGATACACAAAGAGCCTTATAAATGGCCTATTTTGAGTATATAATTTATCATCATAAAGTATAGGGGACATCCGCCGTTTGATTGAAGTGAGCCATACCTACAACCTTCAGCACCATAACCTAATGGGGATTATTAATTCTAAAGTTATCATGATGGGAAGAAGCTATGAAGCTTCCCTGAAAGGAAATCTTGGAGTTGAAAGAGAATACCAAAAGGTTACTATACTGCTTTGCCCAAGAGCTCTAAGGACAAGATATTAAAGCTCATGGAAAAATGTAGGCTCAGGCTTCTACTAGCTGCCATCATGGGGATAAGCCGATAACCCTCCTTAAGTCTCAGCTAGAGCAGGCCCTACGATGAATCAATGAGCTGAAGGCCCAGCAAATTTTAGGTCTTCATCAGTAAATTAAAATATCATCTCCTGAGTGGCCAATGTTGAACAGAATCAGGCATCCAATACAACTCTGGCATCTACTCTTTCCATTAATGAGTGACTCAACATTTGTAGAGCAACACAAGAGGCAAATCACTCAGTTGAGAATACATTAAACAAGTCTATCATAGCCTCAATGAAGCTGAGCAACAACAGAACACTCTTACAGAAGAGCTGAAAGCCAAAACTGATAAGCCCACTCAGAGCAATGAATGCAATGAGATGAGGGAGAACTTAAATCAACGCTTTAGAATATTAGATGATGAGAATAATGCTTTTTCAAACTTGCAACTCAAACAATCACTAATAAAAATATGATTTGGACATCTGCGTTAAGAACTTAAAGAATGATAAAGTCGTTCTTAAAGTGAAAAATTAATATTCCGGATGTTACACCTTACTTACTCTGAAGAAAAAGAGCAATATCTCAACCCTCTACAGGATCAAATGTGTTGATTCTCACATAAAAAAAACAGATTGACACCCATATAAAAATTACTGAATAGTAAACTCCCAGAGTACACGTTGTCACGGGATTCAAAGCCAAAGTCTTTAGAGGCTACGTTCAAGGACAAGTTTACACCTGGTTAAGGGAGTATCTCATCTTTACTCTATATCTATGAAGCCGCAATGTAAGGTGAAACTGACCATCAAAGGATAAGCATATCTTATCTTATTTAAGACATATGATTTAAGGGTTATGGTGCCTCATATGGATCACCTGCACACCTGGAGAGAAGTGAAGGAAGTGCTTTTCAAAAAATTTAGGTCCAACCAAAGCCTGAGTATGAAGAAACATGCCTTCATGAGAATTGCGCCACGCCAAAATGAAATTCTTGAAAAACTTGTTAATCACTTCTATATTGAAACACAAATGCTGTTGAACTCAGATATGCTTAAATTGGCTGATGCTGTAGCTGCTAATGCTTATGGTTTACAAAGCAATCCCAATCTAGCCATGCACGTCTTGTCTGTCATAAAAGCTTCAATTATGTCTTATTCAAAGATAGTCCCGTTCAATGTGGTCAACTTACACAAACATGAGACCTCTTAAAAAGCTTCCATGAAAACCAGAGTGTATACTGTGGAGGACGTGAAGCCTAAGAAGTGGAGAAGCCAAGATGTAACTACTGAAAAAAGAACAACCATACCAAGGATATGTGTTTTAAGAACCCTACCCTTGTCAAGCAGGTAAAGGGGAAAAACTTAGGTCCAAGTACCTCTACTACCATCCAACCCAAAGTACCAGAAAGTAAAATATTGCTAATCACTCAACTCATATGCATTGAGAATGAATCAAGTGATGACTTTGAAGGGGTTTATGAAGACACAGGTTATTATATTTTAGGAAGACCTGCTGATCTTGCCATTCTGAACCGCTGAATTTATAAATATTGACAATGCCCAGGTTCTCAAAGCACTTACCTCAGTCAGATTATTGGGTGTGGAAGGCTTTCCACAAAAGGCAAGAAGCCAGGTGGTGCCTACTACCCCTTTTCAAGTAGAAAAGGCCAATTTTTTATAGGAATTTTTCTATAATTGCATCCACTCCATTTTCTTCCTTCCAAGAACTTGGTATGTTAAAAAGATTAAGCTCCTGTGTAGAGAAATCACTAAAATATACCAAGACGTTATAAATATCTTGGATAAGTCCTTCAATACTGCCGCCCATATTCTTGAAATTCAAGATTTACAAAGCCCAACGCCTTTTTCTATGATCTCTCAGAAATGATAACTTTATTTTGCTGAGATATAATGTTAATCCCACCCTGATTTTACCCTACCTTTTATTATTTCCACAAAATCCCTTTCCAATGATTTTGGAAACTCACTTTTAATAAAGCAAAAGACCTCCAAAGATGGAGCACTCCTCAACTCAAAATTTTTTTTAAAATTTTTAAAGAGATAAATTGGGGGGCAGCCAATAATGGCGTGCCCCATCACCTCCTCCACCTTCAGTTCTTGTGCCAACTTGTGAACCAAACCTCTCCTTTCTAGAGTGAACCCAGGACCATGCATCAAGAAAATATGCTAGCCCATGAGCCTCATATTTCAAGAACAGCCCCACAAACCTTAGTATTCATTCCCTATATCAAGGCCAGTACCCTACTTGTGAGGGTACTGTCCTATTTTGTTCTATTTGTTTGGTTTTTAAACAAAAACATTTCCCTCTACTGATCTTCAAAGTCTTTCTGTTTTTTTCTGGAGAGCTCTTTGGTATAGCATGGAGAGCATCATGGCCAACATGCTCCTGCTGAAATGGTTGAGCCCAAGTTGGACAGAAGGTCGTGGACCCACATGGACAGCAGTTGCTTGGACCTTCTGGTGGCTAATTAGACGCCGCCAGTTTATAACCAGAGTAAACTTGGGCTCCCCGCGCCTTGCAGGGTTCCCCAGAATAATTGATATGGCCAGCAATGCTGATCAATACCTTGCCCTGTTAATATGACACTTATAGCGTTAATGGTATAAGGGAGATCAATAAGAAGTATCAAAGAATGTCAAAAAGCTTAATGCAATATTACACCTTAAAGAAGTGTTAGCCCTCCCATCAAAATTTGGAGGAACCATTACAAAAGTGGAAGTAGTAATTCAGAAATTCCAGGTCATGGCTATCTTATATTGGGATCACCTATCAATGGTGTCTCATCCTAACTCATCAAGAAGAACAAGCTTACCCCTGACTTAAAATACACTCAAGAGTATTTAACTGTCAGTCTGAAAAACACCAAATCAATAGGTGCATATACATCTCTGCCAATCTGAGCTGTTAAATTAGTTCTCTCAGCTCTTGCAGTTTCCCTGGACAATAGCCAGTATGATATATCTATCAGGACGTAGTTCATGAATACATATAAAGAAGTCAATAATATGAAAAAAAGGATATTGTTACTCCTCAACTATGAAGTTCCCCTTGTACTGAATAATAAAGAATACAGCAAGAAGGATTACTCTTGTCTGGTCATGTATCCTGTTTCTGCCTTACCTTTGTAATATTCTACCTCTAAAATATATGAAAAGCCACCTGACTCAGTAGAGGCAGCAGAAGGCATACATTTTAGTCACTGAGGAGGTAAAAATTGACCTAGGAAAACAAAAATTTGGTTTTTATTAACATAACCCGGAGTATACCCCAGACTGCTTGCTACATACTAGAAAGTATTGATGGAGTAAGTAGGTTTGAAACAAGAGTTTTTAAAGGAGTCCTCAACCCATCTCAATGGCGGCTTTCATCTATTGCTTGGAAACCTTTTCAACTAAAGCATCCTAGTCAAGAAACGTCAAGAATTGGAAAATTCTATTATTTCCCATTAATGAAATTGACAAAGTACATTTTATTGGTACTCACCTTGCTTTTGGTCTACATGCTGATAATTTAATTTGTGCTATCCCTCAAGTCCTAATATCCAATAAGTTAACTAAGGTGGAACTTGGGAAAGTGCATTAATTAATTTAAGGCTATCAAGATGCTTTCTCTATGTCAGATGTTGACTATGGACACATGAAAACTGAACGCATAGTATCACCATTGGATATCTAACCCATATCCAATTGAAGCCATATAGGAAGTTGAAGGTAGAGGGGCACTACATGAATCCCGAGCTCAAGTAATTATTGGATGTCAACCTACTTGTGCCCTTCCAGAGTCCATGGTCCCTCACACTATTACTTATAAAGAAGAGAAAGCTGGTCACAGAATAGTGATGGATTACAGGAAACTAAACAGCCTCAATAAGAAGGAAAGCTATCTGATTATTTAGACTGATGATGCTTTGGCCTAACTCTCCAGCTCAACTTTCTTCTCTATGATGTATCTTGCTAGTGACTATTGGAAGAGGATCTATCACCAGAAAACTAAGAGAAAAGCGCGTTGATGTTCACGGAAGAATTAAATTACCCTACACGTCTCCCTTGAGGATTATCAAATTCTCCCACCTTGTTTCACCAGGCGATGGATCGCATCATGCAAGATCTTAAAACTAAGCTTTGTGATTGTGTACATAGATTGCATAAAAGTATCTTCAAAAATTTTACCAATCATCTGGACCATCTAAAATCCGGTTTTCAACGGCTGAAGGATCATAATATTCATTTAAATCCTGTATAATGTACCTTCTTCCAGCAGTAACTGAAAATTTTTAGACATGCCATATCACAGGAATGAATTTAACCCTTGTATGAAAAGGTTGAAGAAATTTCCAAGATGCCTAAACTGAGAAGCCTCTGAGACATACAGGATACTCAAGAAAGATGATATATTACCATCAATTTATTTAACTTCGCTCAACTCTATTACCTCTTGTATGATTGCTTGCCAAAAAGACCCCTTTTATCTGAGGAGTAGTGCAAAGAACTGCATTTGAGTCAATTAAGGGTTTATTAAAGAGTAGTCCAATTCTACGACATCTGGGCTATGGAAAGCCATTGATCTAGTTTACAAAAGCCTACTACTTAGCCATAGGCGCCATTCTCTCTTAATTGGATGACAAAGGCATTGACCACCCGGTGTCCTATTACAGCAAAACGGTTTCCAAAGCTTAGAGAACAATATCGTCATGCTGAAAATAGGCTTAGCTGTTCTCCTGGAAGTGAAACATTACCAGCCCTTCTTGTATGGTACAAACTTTACAGTCATTACAGATCACACTTCTTTAAAGTTGCTGCAAATTATGAAAGATCCAACGGGAAGACTAGTCCACTGGGCGCTTAAACTTCAGCACTATGACATGAATATTGTCCACTGAGCTGAAACTAAGCACATGAGCGTGGAAGGAATGACTCAACTGCCCCTACTAGATCTGACAATAGCAAAGCTGAATGGTTACAGACTTACTCATGGAGAGAGACTCGTGGAAGGATAAAGATAACCCTGTTTAAAAGATGCTAAAATGAAACTCTCAAAATATAAAAGTTCTTGACGGATTACTATACAAGAAAGTCAGAACTGAATGGCTACCTTACTTGTGACCTTTGGAAAGGGTACTAGTTATAATGGAAGACCACAATACCTTAGGACATAGAGGAGCCAAGAACACTTAAGAATGGATCAAGAACGTTATATTATGAAGAAACACTTGTTTTTGCAGTGAAAGTCTTAAATTCTTGCTTAACTTGTAAAAAATGCTACATAAGGCCAAGTACAATCATCAGCCAGTTTACCTCAGCAGCTGTTTCATAAGATCAATTTAGACTTCATAGGTACATCGTCTGAATCCACCAGAGTGTATAAGAGTGTCTATAACTCTCCTGTTCCCAGCGTGGTAGTGCATGGTGCACAGGGCCAACTCTAGGGAACTAGTCATTATTACTAAAGTTACTAGAGCCCAACAGAGGGTGATTAAGCTAAAATAACTTAGTTTGAGAATGGTTATCATGAGAGAGAGTAACTAAAAGGAGCCACGCGGTGCTTGGAGTGGTGATGTATGGGCACCCTAAGCTAGAGGAAACCTGGGCGGCCCAACGGTGCATGGGCAGATAGATTTAAAGGGGCTAAAATTAAATGGTTAATGTAGCGTGAGACCTCCTTGAAGAGGTCCACGCACAGGTTTATCCAAGATAATAAAATAAAAAATGGTGTATTAGCAAAGGGGTTTATTATGAGGGAAGTTGACCAACGGCAGAGATTGGTATTGAAATGAGGAATTTAAGGGAATTTGGGAAAACAATTAATCAAAGGAAGTGGGTCTAAGCTGAGGCACACCAATAGGTACACACTTCCATTGGGCAATAAATTGTACTTAATGATTGACTGAACTCAGGTAATTGATTGTAGGAGCGGCCAACCTGAGATGGAAATTACAAAAACTGAATGGGTTTTGAGACCCCGTTCACCTAAAAACTGAAGCAAACCGTTTTTGTCCATCGCAAAGCTAGTTCATTTTAAAATGCTCCTGCTGTTATACAGGGCCAAACTTCTCTTGCATCCTTAGAACCAACCTGGGCATACTTCGCCTTGACCCAGAGTTGATCTATGGTATGCTTGAGGTCAGGGAGGCCTGCCAACTTCACCTTCTTGGCCTCCTGACATGCAGCTTTGTCTTTAATGTTGGTCCCAATTATGACGACATTTTCCAACCATGACATTACCCTCTCCTCCTTTTGGGCTCCACCCCCAGGGGCTTGCGCCAGGGAAAAGTTCTTGTGAGATGGGGCCAACTTCATTGCAGCGACGGTATGCTTTTACTGAGGTCTGGTGTCCTGGGGAAAACGCTTGTGGAAAACGTCAATCAGGTCTTGGGCATGTGCACGGTTGCACGCTGGTACCCAACTGTTTTCTGCTGCGTTAAATCCCTTCCAAAATACCAGGTACTCAAGTCTTCTTTTTACTCTATGGGAGGCTACTATTTCCTTCACTTCCCACTCTGGCACCCCATTCACGAGATAAGCCTCAGGCTTCTCTGGTGGGGGCCATCAAACAACGTCAATTTGCTCTCATGAAAGACAGAAAAGATCCAAAACGAAGAGGGAAGATCCAACTGGTATGAGGTGTGGCCCACCTTTCTAAGAACGCGGAAGGGCCATTCCTCTTTGGTCCCATCTTTTTGCATGGCTGCTTGATAGGGATGTTACAAGAATCAAGCATCATGTGATCCACTTCTTTGTATGAAGGACTACTCGTCGCTTACCATCAGCGCTCTCCTTATATACTTGCATTGCCACCTCCAAGCTCGTGGAAACCTCCTGGTGTACTTTCTTGATAGTCTTAGCAAAGTCCACCACCGCTTCAACTTTAGATCCACAGCTAGGCTTCATGTTAAAAGCAGGGTTAAAGCCAAGGTTGGCGAAAAATGGGGAACAACCAATTGAATAATGCAAAGTTTTGTTGTAGCTAAACTGGGCCATAGGAAGGTGAGAAACCCAATATGAATGATCCGCGGCAGTGTAACACCGCAGAAACTGTTCTAAGCACTGGTTCACTTGTTCAGTCTTCCGATCTAATTGAGGATGATAGGAAGTTGAACAGCAGGAGCAAATCTGAAGAGTCTTACACAACTCTTCCCAAAAGACAGAGGTAAACCGGGGTCCCCAATCATTAATAATTTCTTGGAGGACCCCATGAAGCGCAAAAACTTGAGTGACAAAAAACCTAGCCATCTCTGCCATGTTTTTGTTGTTCTGCAAGGAATAAAGTGGGCGAACTTCATAAAACGGTCCAGTACCACCATGATGGCATCATAATCATCAGAAACAAGTAAAATCACAATGAAATTTACCAATAGGGAAGTCCAAGGTCATTCAGCCTTTTGAACTGGTGCCAATAACCCTGATAAAGGTTATCAATTTGGTTTCATTTGATTGCAGATCAGGCACTCTTTACAATACCGTCCCACCTGAGCAGGTAAGCCTTTCCAATTGTAGGTGAGTAGAATTAACTCCAAAGTCTTTGCTTTCCCAGGATGACCAATGGTGATTCCGTCATGATGGTCCCAGATGATTTCCAGGTGAAGTGGTCCAGTAGGAACCCATAATCGCCCCTGAAACCACACCATCTCATCCTTTACATGATAACCCTGATTAGTTCCTCCTGATTCAGCGCGCTCTTAGCAAGTACCATAGTATATTCATCCAATAACGGCTGAAAAAAACTATCTTTCTGAACATACTGTATTCCTCCGCATTTTCTAGAGGTTCAAGCGTGGGCCTGTTGGCCGTGAAAGAGGAAAGTTAAAACACAATTTTATATGGCGGAATCATCAACTGGGTGTTATGAACCTCTACCTCCTTTGGATCAGGAGCTAATGCAGGATTATGGCTCAAAGCATCCGCCAACCCATTTATCTTGCCCTTGGTGAACTCATAAGAAAATGAAAATTGGGCAAGGGTCTCATGCTAACGGGTCTACCAGGGGTTAAGACATGAGATGCACAGTAGTACAACAAGGCACAGTAATCTGTACATATGCGGAAAGGTTGGTAAGAGCCATGCAGGTGATGACGCCAATAAGTCAATGCCTCCACCACTGCTAATAACTCTTTGTTGTATATGGCATAGTTTAACTCTGGTAGAGACATCTTCCTAGAAAAATATCCTACCAGATGCTCTATTCCATCTTCACCTACTTGTAATAAGGCAGCCGCTATGGCGAAGTTGGAGGCATCAGTATACACAATGAATTCCTTATCAGGATCTACATGGCGGAGGACGGACGTGGACAACAGGGTGCACTTTACTGCTTGGAAAGCATCCTCCATAATGGAGGACTACTAAAGCACTTTTGCACCACTTTCCTTATACAAGGGTGCCGCCACCTCAGACAGGTTGGGTTTAAACTTCTTGAGGAACAATCACGTTCCCAAAAAAACTCCTCAATTCCTTGACTGAAGTTGGGGTAGGCCACTCAAGAATTTCCCTCTCCTTATATGGAGTTATCATGTATCCTTGGTCAAACATGATGCTGCCCAGAAAGGTGACCTGGGACTTGAGAAATTCACACTTGCTTATCTTCAGTGTAAGGCTGGCTGCCTTTAACCTCCCCACCACTTGCTGAAGGTGTACTGCATGGGACTCATGATCAATGAAAACACCAAAATATCATCTATGTAGGCAATCGCGTATACCCCTCAACAAGTCCCCCAAAGCTGCATCAATACGGCGTTGAAAGATAGCAGGGGCATTCTTAAGACTAAAGGACATGACTTGAAACTAGAAAATTCCTTTTCTGGTATGGAATGCAGTTAATCATTCCTGTCCCTTCTTAACACGGATCTGATTGAACGCACTTAGACAATCAAGTTTGGAGAAGACTTTAGCCTTCTCCACATAGTGCTCAATCTGGGAATCCAAAGGGATGGGATGGAGATCTGGTACAGTAACATTGTTTAGGTTCCCATAATCTATGCAAGGGCATAAAGTTCCATCAGCTTTCTCCACAAAGAGAAGTGAAAAGCATACAGGGGAGGATCACTCAAAAATAGCATCTTTGACTAACTGCTCCTTAATTCACACATATAAGGCCTCCTCCTCCCGTACCATCAACAGATAAATTGGGGAAGTTATACGCACCAAAAAACGGTGATCTTGAACTTGCAATCAAACTCTGAATGATCTGGTAGTGCATTGGCTGAAGCAGCATCAAACGAAGATTCCCAACCCTCCAAAATGGAAGGTATGGGAACCTCCACAGAGGGCTTCAACATCGGGGAAAGACTGAGAGTGTGAATATTGAGCCAATGGGGCAAATCTCCATGAAAGTTGGCTTCAGCCAAAAAAACAACCAACTCGTGACCATTCTTAAAGTTAAGAATAGGGTATTTTCTATCATTTTAGTTCTGACATCAAACTTTTGCCATGAATCTACACCCAAAATGATGGGGTACAAGAGGTTTTTTATAGCTTGGAAGCGGTCAGACAAATGATATGTGCCAACTTGATAGTCCACTAACCCTGAGATTTTCAGCATGGGAACACCTTGGGAAGCCCCTCTTCTAGCCATACCACCTGGTAAGTAACTCAGATCAAGGTAGTCAGCTAGGTTTTGGTCCATAAAATTCCCAGAGGCTCCATTATTCACCAAAAATAGTGGTGCTGATTTTCCCTAAAGGGGATAAAAGGGTAGCGGTCAGTAGAAATAACCCAAATGATCTTTATTTAAAGCAGAAAATGATAACACCTCACCACCAAACTCTGCTTCAGGGATGTACACACCCCCAGGGTAGATTTTTGCAAAAAAAATGGAGAGGGATAGTTGGCCACCTTAACTGAGGCCACGTATCCTACCATATCTTCAGCAACTGCATAAACGTTTTTATATTATAACTGTAATTCCTTTTTCACCTCCTGGATTTGGCGGATCATGGTAGGGGACAAGAGGGGGTCCTCAGGGAAAATTCCATATATTGGAAAGGAGTCTGAATCTAAGCCATATGGGAAGAGACATGGCTCAGTAGTATATGTGGAAATGTCATTATAAGATGCGTTTTGGGTTGTGAATGACCCTAACCCCATTTTGATGATTGGTTGTACAACATTAAGGCCAACATCATCAGGCCCTTCATCAATGAACCCACCTGCACCATCTGAACGTGGTGCCAAAAAACTATTTTCTTGTGTTTATTTTATTTAAATTGGAGGAAAGTCAGGAAATCATGACTCTCAGATTGCAAAATGACCGTATCTACAAGGTACAGGCAAGAAGGGTGAGTACCTTCCAGTTGGAGGTAAAGAGAATAACGCCAGACCTCTCCAACCCTTGGAAAAATGCAAAAACAGTGGTGAGACCCACCTCAGCTGTGGCTGCCAGCTGGCGCACACTATTTGCACTTTGTGAAAGTCCCATACAGAAAATGTTTGTGAATGTAAAGGTAAAGGGTTGGTCGACTAATGTAAGGAGAGTATATATAACTCCTCTGTTCCCATCGTGGTAGTGCATGATGCACAGGGCCAACTCCAGAGAACTAGTCATTAGTACTAAAGTTACTAGAGCCCAGCAGAGGGTGATTAAGCTAAAATAACTTAGCTTGAGAATAGTCATCGTGAGAAGGAGCAACCAAAAGGAGCCACGCAGTGCTTGGAGTGGTGATGTATGGGCACCCTAGGCCAGAGGAAACCTGGGCGGCCCAATAATGCATTGGCAAATAGATTTGAAGGGGTTAAAATGAAATGGGAATGTATCATGAGACCTCCTTGAAGAGGTCCACGCACAGGTTCATCCAAGATAATAAAATAAAAAATGGTGTATTAGCAAAGGGGTTTATTATGAGGTAAGTCGACCAACGGCAGAGATTGGTCTTGACATGAGGAATTTAAGGGAATTTGGGAAAACAATTAATCAAAGGAAGTGGGTCTAAGATGAGGCACACCAATAGGTACACACTTCCATTGGGCGATAAACTGTACTTGGTAATTGATTGAACTCGGGCAATTGATTGTAGGAGCAGCTAACCTGAGCTGGAAATTTTGAAAAAGAACGGGGTTCAAGACTCCATTTACTTAAAAAACTAAAGCAAACCATTTTTGTCCACCACAAAGCTAGTTAGTTTTAACACTCCAGCTGTTATACAGGGCCAAACTTTTCTTGCATCCTTAGGACCAACCAGGGCATACTTCGCCTTAACTCAGCGTTGACCTATGGTATGCTTGAGGTCAAGGAGGCCTGCCAACTTAGCCTTCTTGACCTCCTGACATGCAGCTTTTTCCTTAACGTTGGTACCAATTATGATGTCATTTTCCAACCATGACACAGAGTAATTGAATATATCCTTGTATGGATTAGTCACTTAACAAAGTAGGTCAAAACAATTGCCATTCCTGCACAAACCACCAAGGCTAACTCTAACTTTTTATATCAAAGTATTTATTAGGCACATATGCCCACATATCCTGTCATGCGACGATGGGACCCATTTTACTCAAGAGTTGTAAAGATCTTAGCTATGATCATGGAAACACAAAACTTATTTTCAGCGCTCTACAACCCATAAACTAAACGGAATGTAGAAAGAGTATATGGAATATTGGTTTTATTATATTATGCAAGATGGCTACTACTGATCCATTAATATAGACCAATATTTTCCAGGTGCATTGATGGCTTATAGGATAAGTTTCCATTGAATAATCAAAATATCACCATTAAAGTCATTATACAGTAAAGAACCTGGAATTTTGAGCCCTATTAGCTCATGAAGTTACCAGTAAAAATACTGAAGAGCCAAATAAAGAGAAAAGAATAATATCCCAGAAGATCATACAACTACAATTAAAGGCAATGACAAATCTAGCCAAGACGTTTACAAGAGAGTGTCAAGCAGCAAATGCATCCAAAAAGTTTACCTGCCTTTGAGATTTTAGACTTAGCCCAGTACTATCACAGCTATATAGCACCCTGAGGAGAAAAACTAGATTCCATCTGGTATGGGCCATACACTATAAATCTACAAATGTGGGACACATACTTGATCAATTATTTATAGACTGAAGTAACGATCAACCACATATATGGCTTATTTGCATTAGTGAACCCTGAAAATATTTTTGGAGGGGTGATTTGGGTATTAAGATTTTGAAAATATTGGGAAGAATATTGCCATTTGACTCCATTGACATAATCAATGCCTAGACCCAAGAAAGGGGTTAAAGAAGCTACCCTTAATAGAAATACATGTAAAATTGATAGTTATTATAGCTCACATCAACATTAGTAAAATTACGTCGGACCAATTTATGCATATGATAACCCCAAGATGAAATCTTTCTTAATTAAAATGAAGGATCATCAGAATGTCATGCAACCAGTATACTAGGTGGCACACAAGTCATTAAGTTAAGACGAACCTGCAAAAGGGTAGGAATCATAAATCAGCCCATCAAACTACTTAAGTGAATTAAGTCTCATCTGACTTGGTGCATTTAACATATATTTTTTGTCCTACCAAAAATATGCTACAAATGCAATATACCATCTGGAATGCATCGCTTGACCAAGACCTTAAATCAAGATTTAAACACTATTATTTTTATTAATCTTTTCTATTTGGGGTTTATATTGTTAAGTATGACATGTAAAACCCCTCTTCTATACTATATCAAAGGTACGTCATTATTTTTATATCTTGCTTTGGTACTTAACTTTAATAAATCCATTGCTCCATACTTACTATAGGATAGTTACTTTAGCTGATGGGACTTAAGCGGTGACTTAGCACCCTTTAAAATAAATAGTCTACTTGTCATGCGTCTTAGACGGCTTCAAGTATTGTATGTCAGGCTTCTGGGGCATAGCACCATTGCGCTCAAAAATGGATGGCCAACACTCACCTATAATAGATCTGCGCCATTCCGCAAGTCTAGATATCTGATAAGTTAAATCAGGAGGAACTTGCAAAAGTGCATCAATTACTTGAAGATCATCAGAAGTTGAGTATGGTCACATGAAAGATTGGATACATAGTATTGATATATGATACTCAACCCCAATATGATTAAAGACATATAGGAAGTTATAGATAGAGGAGCAATACATGAATTCTAAGCTCAAGCAGCTATTAGATGCCGGCTTACTTGTGCTCTCCCAGAGTCCATAGTCATCATTGTTACTAATTAAGAAAAATAATGGTGGTCACAGAATAAGGATGGATTACAGGAAGCTAACAGCCTCACAAAGAAGGACAGCTATCTGATTCCATAAATTGGGGATGCTTTGTTAAACTCTCCAGCTTGATTACTTCTCCACAATAGACCTTGCCAGTAGATATTGGAAGATAGATCTATCATTAGAGGACCAAGAAAGATGCGTGTTGATATGCATGAAAGGATTATTTCAAACCACCCAATTTCACCAAGGATCATGCAACGCTCTTACCTTGTTTCAATGGGCAATGGATCACATCATGCAAGATCTCAAACTGGGCTGTGTGACCATTTACCTCTATAATATAATAGTGTTCTCAAAACCTTTACTAATCATCTGGACCACCTCAAGTCAATTTTTTACAACTACAGGAGAACTGCATTAAACTAAAGCAGGTGAAGTGTACCTTCTTCCAACAGGAACTGAAATTATGTAGACATGACATATCGAGTGAAAGAATATATTTCTTGTACAATAAGAGAAAGCAATCTCCAAGGTGCCTGAGCCAAAGAGCTTCAGAGATATATATGTATTCTTAGGAATGATGTAATAGTACCATCAGTTATTCCTAATTTTGCTTAATTTGCCAAACCTCTTTTCCGTTTGCTTGCCAAAAACACCCATTTTGTATGAGGAGTAGAGCAAATAACTGAATTTGAGACCATGAAAAATTTTCTGAAAAAATTTATAGCATCTGAATTATAGAAAGACATTCATCCTATTTATAGAAACCTCCAACTTAGCCGTAGGAGCCATTATCTTACAACTGGATGATGTGGGCTTTGACCACCTGGTATCTTACCACAGCAAAACGCTTTCCTAAGGACAAGAAAATTAAAGTGTCAAAGAGGAGGAGTGCTTAGCTGTTCTCCTTGTGGTGAAATATTTATAGCCCTTCTTGTAAATCACAAACTTTACAGTTGTTATAGACCATGATTCTTTAAGGTAGCTGCAAAACTTGAAAGATCTGACAGAAAGACTAGCCCATTGGGATTTAAAAATTTAACATTATGACATGAACATTGTCCATCAAGCTGGGACAAAGCACATGACGTAGATAGACTGACCTCCTTAACTATCAAAACTATAGTGAAGCTGGATGTTTACACAACCTACTCATGGAGCTAGACTCTTGCAAGGATGAATATGAACCTGTTCAAAAGACGCTAAAATGACACACAAAAACACTAAAGTTCTTGAAGTATTATTATCTATGAAAGTCAGAACCAATTGGGTACCTTACTTGTGACCTTCAGGAAGATACCAGTGATAATGGAAGCCCATAATACCTTAGGAAATGGAGGATCCAGAAAACTTACAAATGGATCAAGAACGCTACTATTGAGAATGAATACTAGAAGCTTTATTAGAAGTCTTAGATGCTTGTCTAACGTGTAAAAAACAAACGCCGCATAAGGCCAAGTACAGGTATCAGACGATGACCCCTCAGCTGCCATTCTATTATCAGTTTAGTTGTCATAGGCCCACTGTGTGCTTCCTTTTTTTAGTATTAGTGGTGCCCAACCCAAAAGGGGGAGCCGCCACGCATCTTTATTTGTGAATGAGCCAAATAAAGGGATATCATAATAACTATTCCTAATATAAGCCTAATTCATTATTCTAGGAAGCCATATCATAAAGTGAGGAAGCTTTGAGTAAACATTTGTCTGGCGCCCGCTTTAGCTGGCAGACCATAGCGGATAGCATGGAGTCGGGGCATCAGTGGCATGTGGCATAAGGAGGTATAGTAGGGGGTTTTCTTCATTAATGAGGCCTGCAGTGTCCATTACCTCAATATATTGAGTAAGCTGATGCTCAGAAAAAGTAATGAGAACTGGCATCCAAGTGAAAGACTTGATGCGCTGGCAGGTTTGGGGATAATTAGGTTCAAACAGAGAAGTTTTGCCGCGTTGATGCAAGAGTGGCTAGCTCCAAAAGCGAGCTCCTCAATTTTGTATTTTGCATCCTCATCTAAGTCATGTGGAAATTTGGGATGGGAATGCCCTCAAGAGGGGGTTCCATCGCCTCATAATAATGTTAGCAGAGGAGGGCGTTGGCCAGAGCAGCCGCTTCTTCCACCACCATTTTGGTTATATTTTTATAACTAGGGAAACCGTTTTTAGACTAAAAATGGTGTGGACACAAATTGGGAGTACTTACAAAAAAATTTTTTCCAGAGAGAAACATGGCTTGACATTATACACCAGTCTCTATCATCAATCCATTTGAGGCACTAAAATGTATTTAACTTGGCTAATGCTGGGCCAGCCACCAGAGTCAGTGCAGTGGCAGAACCTGATTGGCTGTGAATAGTTGACCATGGCAGCTCAGCCAAAACTGTCTCAGCCATCGGCTCAGGATTCCATAATTCTGATGATTTAAAAAAATAACTTTTTATTGACTGCTGCTTTGGAAGCAGCACCAGAATTAGCTAAGGTTGTGAGTGGGAGGATTGTTCCCCACTCAAAAAATTTGGGTGGGGCAACAACCAGCTCAATGCCATAAGGAGAGGCAATGGAAGCGGTGGAGGTGGAAACCATGGGGCACTTGCACTTTAAATGATCTAATTCAAAGCACAAGGGGCATATGGCACGGTCATTTTCAACATGTGCCCAAAAAGGGTGATCAGGTGCAAATATGACCACAGTGTAGGGGGGAATTGCAAGATGGGTGTTGTAATGGAAAGGGTAGATCATTGCAAAGGTGAGAGGCCCTGCCAACCAACTTGCCCTGTTGGGAACCACAAACTGCAAGATGGGGTCTGCGCCATAAATGGCTAAACCCTCTGTCTTTTCGTGGTGAAGGCGTTCAGGGGAAAGAAATTATGGTAACCCAGCAAACTAAACCACAAAAGTGGCCTCATCTGGGAGCCACATGCAAAAAATAGGGATAGGAATATTTTTATAAATTATTGGCAGCTTAGATGCTGTCGCAGCATCAGCTTCTGAGTGGAAGCTAAAATCTGAATACCCCTTAAAGGGGTGGAATTTGAAATAGCTGGTGGGTTTAAAAACTGCCATGGCCATCTCAATGATGGCACACTTGCATATGGGAAAAGATTCCCATATTTGACTCAGGAGCTGAAATGCAAATTGCTTGTGGGAGCACCATAAGGGCTCCATAGCACCTCTTAGGAGCTTGCAAGGTTGTGGCCCAAGTCCCTAGGGAGGACATAACGCCTGGTAGCGTTTGGAGGGCTAGCAGAGCCAGCCCAGGTGCACTTAAGTGGCAGCCAAAAGATGCCAGATGGCGGCGCACCACCACCCAAGCCAGGGCAGCAGGTGTCAATTGCATCGATATTGGTAAGTTTTAGCTCATTTGAGTGTTTGTTTTTTATATTTTTTAAAAAAATCCAAGTTTTGATTTGATTTAGGTATTGAAGCGAAAGAAATATTCCTCACTGTTTGCTTCCACAAAAGAAAATTATTACACCTTTTAGGAATTTATGATTTCACTAATTAAGTCAAAGCAATAGCCATTTACACGCATACTATCAAGGCTACCGCTAGTTTCTTATATAATTATATATCTACTAGGCGTGAAAGCCTGAAAGTACTTCTATGAGATAACAGGAAAACTTTTTTGTAACATCAAAATTTCACCCTTCATGCCTTTTATGGAACTGAACCTGGCATCCCAGCTCTGTTAGTTCATGCGTTGCAAGTGTTAATACCAAAGAGCCTGTAAAAGCATTTAGAAGATTAGCCAAAAATATCACTACTTCAATCAGAGGCAATGTCAAATCTAGCCAAAACTATTATAAGAGATCAAGCAGCAAATGCATCCTGCCAATATTTACAAGTTTTGCAATTTTAAATTTAGTCTTGTACTCTCACAATTGTATTGTGCCACGAGGAGGAGAATTAAATTTATCTGGGATGGCTCATATGACATCACCTACAAATATGAGGATGAATACTCATTCAAGTCTCTAAATATTAGAGTAACTATTAACCGCGTTCATAGCCAATTCCTAAGTCAGTATTTCACTTCCAATATTCTTAAGGAGAGGATGTTGGGTATTAGAATATTGGGCATGATGGGAAGAATATTGACTAAGTGACTCCCATGAGAAAGTTCACACCTAGACCCAAGAAGGGGGTTAAAGAAACCCCAATGATTAGTTTTACCGAAATAAATAGTTGGTAAGGCTCAATCTATGTTAGAGAATTTACATTGGACCAATTTAAGCCTAAAATACCAAGGTGAATGCCTGTTTAATCAAATGAAGGATCATTAAAAATGTCAGGCACCCATTACACTAGGTGGAACATGAGGTACAAAATTAAAAACTTACCCATAAAAGGGTAAGAATCAAGAATTTGCCTAATGATTGACCTAAGTGAAGTGAGTCTCATCTGATTTAATTTATTAACATAAAATTTCTTTCTATTAAAAATATGCTAAAATGGCATTGCACAATATGGATGAATCGCCTGACCAGAGCCTCCCGCCAAGATTCCCTCTCTCTAATTATGAATCCTTTTCCTTATGGAATTATTTTGCTATATGTAACTTATAGAAACCCCTATTCCATAGTAAATAAAGTAACGTCAAAGTACTTATATCTCTTTTTGGTACTTAACTTCAATAAGTCCTACCACTGAACTTACCCTAGGACAGATATTCTATCTGATGGGACCTAAGCGTGACTTGGCACCCTCAGAAAGAAATAATACTTGTTGAGTCTTGACTACATCAATTATAGAATATTGGGCTTCTTGGGAACAGCACCATTGTGTCACAAAAACGGAAGCCCAACTTTCTGTTCCTGCTCAGGCCGCCATTCAAAGGGAATATTTTTTTATCAGGTTATAGATGAGGATTTCAGCTAGGTCAGAGAACAAAGTGAAAATTGGTAAAGTAAAACCAGCATGCAAGGGGATACTAGAATATCTTAGCTATGTGGGTGTGACATCCTCCCAATGGATGTAACTTTGTCAAAAATGAGTTGGATTTCATGCTTTGAGACTGTTGGAATCCAAGGGTTTTAGATGCTCTAGAATGCTTTTTTCCCTAAATTTCAACAGTTTTATGGAAGGAGAAGTAACACTCTCTACTTCTAGAATAAATAATTTTGGTAATTTTTTGACCACTTTATATTATAATATGATAACTCAGATAATAATAAAATGGTGAGTTTTTCAGTTTTTATTATATTCAACAGGAGGGGTAAAAAGTAAACCCTCTCGATATCTTGATGCATAGTATTTAAATTGTATCAAGGCTTGAAGTGAATGAGGCGCAAATTTGGATTATGCTAGGAATAGCTGAATTAGAGAATATTGGGTTACAAACTGTTGGAGCTCTCAAGACTCATCTTGCTTTGACAGAATGGCTGATGGAGGGTCAATGGCAGGTAGGATAAATTCGTTAGGTAAAAGATTTTTTATATCTGGCCCAATCATTGGACAGGAAAATATTTGCACCTAGCAGAACCACATCAGACTTTATAAAAGGGGTGGTCTCCGCCTAGGTGTGTGAGTTAAACTATAAGTGGCCTGGGGAGGAACATCAGACTTATCTGATCCCGCCACATGGTCAGTGCAATCTAACTATCCAAACTCATGCTATTTGGCTGAATGTATTTATAAAAGCATTATCCAGATTTGAGGGGTTCCACTAAGAATAAGACAGGGTCTTTTGGCCAATATTATCGTTATTTACCTTTGAAACGCTCTTCTCAAGATACCAAACTTGTAATTATCTGACATTACCCCCTTCAATAGTGTTAAAAGGTGAATAAAGGTATAAGAACTGGCCATAAACTTGGTTGATGGTAACTTCAGAAGCAAGGGACATGATGGAGTATTTATCACCTCGCTTATATGTAACTGCTACAGGTCTCTTTCAGATAGATTTAAGATTCTCACTCCTAGGGGTGATCCTATTGAAGTAATAAAGTACCAAGTCTGATGCTTGAAATGAAGGAAGCGGGACCTAGCTCTCAATAGCGGCTTGGCCTTCTTTAGTGACATTCTTTGCTAAGTTAGTCAAATCCTCTGATTGTAATTTGATGATGTGCTGGGCTAACTTTTTCTAGCTTATTCAGGGTCAGTCCTGTCAGAGAAAATATCTTTTGCTAATAAGCCAGCACTCCAGGTTCTCACCCATACAACACATGGAAAGGGGACATTTTGAGGATATGATGGTAACTAATAGATAGGCCATGAGCGCGCCGGGTAGGTAGATCCCAGTGGAGAGGGCCTGAATTGGCCATTTTTCAGAGTATAGAAAATTGGGTTCCATTAACTCTTTCTACGGCCCCATTTGTGGATGAGTTGTAGGGGTGAGAAGAGTTGTTGTGGTTCCATGGAGGTGGCGAGGAGCTTTATAACTCAGGAGGTAAAGTTTTTTACATTGTCACAAAGGAGGACCTGGAGGCAACTATGCCGCGTGAAGATATATTGATGCAATAAGGTGGCAGTGGCTTTTGCAGTCTGATCAGAAAGAGCAACAGCTTCAACCCATTTGGTGAAATAATCAATTCCAACCAAATATAATGATTGCCCCCAGTACTCTGAGGGAGAGGACCTACCACATCCAAGCTTATGGTGTGAAAGGGTTGTTGGGGCGTCGTAGGTTGATACTAATAATGGGTCCTGAAGCTGGATTGTTTTTTACAGGTCAGACGGGCATCCATGACTTTAGCTAAGGTCTTCATGATGCCTTCCCAGCAGTACCACTCTTTAACCCATTCATAGGCTTTTCAGACTCCTCAATGGCCCATAATTGTGTGAGACTCCAAAATCACAAGTACTCTCTCTGATGGCCGTAGATAAGGCAACCAGTTTACTCCGACTTTCTTATATAACTTCCCACTCTCCATCTTGTTGTTTCAGGCATGCCAAACTAGCATCTTCTGTTCTGGTTCGTCTTCATCAGCCCACACGTCAGGAGTCATAAGGAGATCATGTAACCTCTTCACTTCACTAATGTCTAAATGATGTACTGCCAGCTAGGTCAACCCATCAAAAGTCACGTGGTGTATCCCAGATCAGTGCTCAATGGTCATATCCTAGTGCTGGAACTTCAAAGCCCAGCGTGTCAACCGTCTAGGAGATCTTTCATATTCTTTAAGCACTTCAAGGGTGCGTGGTCAGCATTCACTTTAAATGAAGTCTCATATAAAAAAGAGAGATAGTATTTGACAGAGAGTAAGACAGAATGGCACTCCTTTTCAGTGATGCTGTAGTTGCGCTCAGCTTTTGAGAGCATATTGCTGAGATAAGACACAAGATGATCAACCCCATTTTCATCCAACTGAGCCAAGATAGCTCCAACGGCGTATTTTGAGGCGTCTGTGAACAACATGAAAGGCTTGCCATAGTCAGGGTGATGGAGAATAGGTTTTTTGCAATAGCTCCTTCAGGGTCTCAAAAGCGGCCTTTTGTTCCGCACCTTAATGGAATGGAGTGTTCTTAGCCAAGAGACGTATGAGGGGCTTACTAAGCTAGGCGAACTTGGGGATGAATTGATGGTAATACCCCATCATGCCCAGGAAAACCTAAATATCGCAAAGGGTTTTGGGTGCAGGCATTCAGTATATCGCTTATACCTTATCTTATAGGGATTGAATCCAATATTGTGAGATGGCGCTTCCAAGGAAATCCAACTTCTTCTGGAAGTACATGCATTTGTAGGTCTTCAGTTTGATATTAGATGCCCGCAAGCTTTGGAACACTTACTTTGGATATGTGAGGTGCTCATAGAAAGTTTTGGAGAAGAAGGTGATGCCATCATGATAGATGATTACACAGCTCAGCTTAAGACCTTGGAGAATGTGATCCATTGCCCCCTGAAAAGTAGCAGGTGCGTTACACAGCCTCTGAGGTAGCCGAGTGGGTTGAAATAAACCCTCACTGCAGATAAGGGCACACTTTTCCTGATCCTGTGGAGAAAGTTCCATCTGCCAGTACCCGCTAGACAAGTCCATGGCGGAGAAATATTTAGACCCAGAGAGTTGGTCCAGAGCGTCATCAATGCGGGGGATAGGGTAACTATCCTTCTTTGTAAGGTTGTTTAATTTTTGGTAGTCCATCACTAACCGATGGCCTCCATTTTTCTTATTTATCAATAGGAGCAAGAACTACCAAGGGCTTTGAGAAGGTACTAGCAACCCAGCGTCCAGCAGCAGTTTGAGCTTAGTCCACATATGTAGCTCCTCAACTTTGGATCTGTGGTAGGGTTTGGAGCGGATAGGGTTAGCTTCCTCAACATCAATAGTATGAGTCCACCCCTTCATGGACCATAGTCAGCGTAAGATTTGATGAAAATGTCGCTATAGGCCTCAAACAGGATGTGGACTTTGTCAAGCTCAGCTGGGGTTAGTTCATCAGATATATGAACAATAGTTAGGGTACATAAAGACTAGTTGGTGGGTAAGCCCATATCCGCCATAGCCCAATACAGTGAACTTGCTTTATAGCCTCAAGGGGAATCAAAAGGACTCTTCCAATCTCCTGATGCTTTTTTACTTCCATGTCTTTATTAATGAGATCCCCTAGCATGAAACTAATAGGTCGTTGATAAGCTGGGTCTAGTACGCCTAGAAAAACTCTGGGATTTAAAGGACTAACTCCGTCAATGCTAATTAGGTGCTATAGGCAGTTGTGTGGGATTTTCAAGGTAATCTTAGTGTCAATCTCCTTTTGTTCACCCGCCTTAATTATAATCTCAATAAAAGCGTAGAAAGGAATTCCCTCAAGAGCGTCCACTGATTGAGGCAACTTTTTTGTACTTCATACCACCGTCATATAATGCAGAGATAAGCTTGAGAAGCTATACTCAAAGTGCAAGAATATTCCTTTTTATTTAGCTCATCATTATTCAGAATCAGAAGAACCTCATAGTTAAGCAGGGAGAGAGCGAGGACTTTTTTAAACGGAGAGTAGAGGCAGTCTTTTGGCATTCTCATGGTATTTCTCTTGGATAGACTGCAGGGTATGAACACACTGGGTGGGTCAATCAATGTGTCAATGAGTTGGTCAGCGTCACTGGCAGTGTCAATGACCTCAAAACCCTCAACGCTTGGCAGAGTAACTTTGGCGGTGGATCCTAACCATGTCACCTGATCAGGGTTCAACCTATTGGGTATCTCCACTTCACCTGGGGCTCCTAAGACATAGTGACCGACATCTTTAAAACCCCTTCATATTTGTCATCAGAGGGATTATCAATGAACTTCAAAGATTCCATTGATCTTGAGGTAAGTTCAGGGCTTTCTTTGTTGCAGGAAAGGTTCTGGTAGAGCTTACTTACCCAGTTAACTTTTTGAGGAGATGATGTATTTGTTACAACTCTACGTTTAGCCATTGACATAAGGATTTAGGCTGCCTCATGACTAAAGGTTTTGGGCTAGAGGTGGATGGAGAAGAGGTTGAGGGAGATAGTGACAGCAGCTTGGAAGGATAGACATTTGATCCACATTGGTAGAATTCTATGAAAGAAGAGGAGAGCAAGGCTGAGTAATAACTGCCTTCAATGGCGGAGCTTTTGGAACCAATGCAGGAGGAGAGCGCTGCCCCATCACTGCCAGTATCATCTGGTTATCCTAACATGATGGAGGAGCAACTCGGTGTGGCAGCTCTGCAGGAGCAGGGGTCCCAAGAGACAGCCATAGAAGGGCTTGAGAGGTTGAAATAGATTATCGCCTCAAAGCTCCTTGCTTAGTATCACTTTTATAATATCTGGCCACCGCTAACAAGGCCTTCTTAACATCTCGTACATTTTTGAAGGTGCGCTTGGCTGAAGAGATATGTAGCGCAAAAGAGGGATTAGGCGTAAAAACAGCCAAAATAGCAGCAATGGCGTCATCTGGAGGTAGCATTTTTCCAGCAACAGAGGTTGAGATTCACTATAAAATCTCTTAATAAACAAAGGTATTGATTCTCCCCTCTTGCAGACTAAGGCACATAATGGCCTCTTTTTGTCTTTGTAAGCTATGTGTGGATCCAAATTCTTCAATGAGAGCTTACTTAATTTCCGCTAGGTGCTGATGGTGGCCATGGTGAGAAATATTATCTCCTGAGCCATATGACTTAAGAAGGGGAGGATGTGCCAGAGTTTCTGCTGGTCAGTTGCTCCTTTTATAACAGATTTGTAATAAAAGAAGAATGAGGCAATACTAAACTTACCAGGGGTAAACTTATCTCGGAGAGGGAGTTTATGGATGGTAGGGAAGGCCCCATAAGAGCATTGGGAAGAGTGCTGCTCAAGCCTTTTAAGGCGAGACAAAGCGCTTTATAGCTGTTTTTCTAAAGAAGCTAATTTAGGTTCAGATACAGTTAAATATTTAACAGTAGATTTGTGTTGTACAGGGCCCCTGTAGTGAGCACCGCTTATTGGAATCCAGGGGTTTTAGATGCTCTAGGGTGCATTTAATACCTGAATTTCAACAATTTTATGGCAGGAGAAGTAACACTCTCTACTTCTAGAATAAATATTTTAGGGGATTTTTGAACACTTTTATAAAGTATAACAACTCTGATGATGATAATAATATAGTGAGTTTTTAGTTTTACTATATTCAACAGGAGGGGGAAAAAAGCAAACCCTCTCAATATCTTGATGATTAGTATTTAAATTGTATCAAGGGTTTAAGTGAATGGGGCACGAAACTTGGATTAGGCTAGGAATAGTCAATTTAGGGAATATTGGGTTTCAAACTATTGGAGCTCTCAAGACTCTCCTTGCTTTGACAGAATGGCTGATAGAGGGTCAATGGCAGGTAGTACAAATCCTTGAGGTAAAGATTTTTATATCTGGCCCAATCATTGGGCAGAAAAATATTTTCACCTAGTTGGACCCCCTCCAACCCTATAAAAGGGGGTGGTCTACGCCTAGGTGTATGAATGAAACTATAAGTGGCCTGGGGTGAAACCTCAGACTCCTCTGATTCCGCCATATGGTCATTACAATCTAACTACCCAAACTCGTGCTATTTGGCTGAGATGTATTTATAAAAGTATTATCCTGATTTGAGGGGTTCCACCAAGAATCAGACAGGGCCTTTTGGCCAATATTATCATTATTTACCTTTGGAATGTTCTTCTTACAATATCAGACTTTTAGTTGTCCAACAGAGACTTTTTGCCTGAGTAATTCCATCTTATACTGAAAGAAAGAACACTTTGAGAGCTTGAGTTTAATAAGAATTTAGGAGACAATTAAAACTTCTCAGAGGTGCTTCAGATGGCTTTATAAGGTTCTTGAAAAGATAGTGATGTTAAGATAGACAAGAACACAGTACAATAAAAATCTTATAAGATCTTGTCCATGGCGCGTTGAAACATTTCAGGCACATTCCAGAAGCTCTGATGCATCCTGTTTGATTCAAATAGTCCTTCTTTAGCTATGAGCGCAAACTTATGTCAATCAAGGTGCTAGCTCTAATTTCTAGTACTGCTGGAAAGATCCATTGTGGAAAAATATTTAACCCAGAAAGCAAGCGGAGAGAGTTGTTGAGCTAGTGAAAAGGGGTGCTGTCATTCTAAGTAATAGAGTTGAGACTTTGGTAGCCCATCACCACCCTGTGGCTGACATCTTTATATTGTACTAGAAAGAAAGAAGAGGCACGTGGTCTATGGTAAAGAGCCAGCAATCTAGCTTCCAATAACTGTTTGAGCTCGACAGCCACCTGAGCTTTTACAACCTTTCTCTTTCTAAAGAGACTGATCAGATAGATTTAGCATCTTCTGTATTGAATGCTGTATGACGCCATTCATTTTACCAAAGTCATAGGTGGTGCTTGAGAAAAGTTCAGAATAATCTTCCAGTAATCTCTCAACTCAACTCTGTTGCACACTGGAGAGTTCTCACCCAACTATGTATTGATTAAAGCTACTGTTTGGGATAATTCTACCCAAAATCTCTTAGACTTCTAAAGTTACATACATTGTCAGCGGTTTCTACAGGAATTAGGCAAACATAAGCGGCTGTAGTATTAGGACCACTGTCCTAGGTTTGTCACTGAGGTTGGCCATCAGAACTGATAAGGATTCAGCATAAGCGGGTTCTAAAGTTTCTTGGCAGGCCAGTAATTCTTTGACGGACAGGTTATTCATGCTTCATATTTCTACAAAATGTCCCAGTGGAATATTGATATGTACTCTGTCAAAAATGAACTGGGAATTTAGTGGTATAGTAGTCATCTTTGGAAAATAGATAGGAATGTCCTCTTGACCATTTACCACATGAGGGGTATCCATATTTAAGCCCCTCACATGCTATTCAAGACTTTCAATCTGACTTTCACTTTCCAAAAATAGGACAAGCCTTAAATTCCGTATTGTATTTTTAGGAGGTCTCAAAAACCATGGAACCCTATTTCTTAAGAGTGATAAGAATTCTTTATCACAGTGCAAAATGGCGAAATAGTCGCATAGAAACTGGTTTCCAAGGAGGAGGTTGTAACTAGAGTATCTAATGCAATAGCTGAGATATCCAATGACAACTTGACAAAGCAAATGTGTAGCAAGGAGTAGGCCCCAATTGACCAAGTGCATTGTGGTCAGCTGTGCCATATTACATATAGTGAGGTAAGTCAGAGATACCTTGATGTGTTTCATTAATTTTGATAAAATGACATTCATGGGGGAACTACTGTCAACAATGACATGGACAGGAATCTTTTGAACTTGAACTTTGAACTGTGTGACTAAGGTCCCAAATTGAGGGGGCAGAGTGAGAAACATCAAGGATTCATCAGAAGAGTAAGTAGTTTTAGGTACTTTATTATCAATCAGTACAGATTCATCTCCCCCAGCATGACAACATCAGACTTTTTGGAGGTCACTAAATGTACTTGAGGTGGTGCAGGGATGTCAGCATGAAGCTCCTCGTTCCTCATAATGACTAACCCTTTTCCCGCCTCCTCAGCAAATCTCTTCTAAAAGTCTTGGAATTATAAAGGAATCTGTTATAGTAGGCTCACTGAGGTTTGAGGTTCTACTGGGTCTCAACAATGTGGCTTCAAGGATGGATAGGAGTGGTAGAAGCAGGAGTTTTGGAACGTAAGGTAGGCGCAGAATTACGTCAAGAGCTTCCTTGATTTCTTGGATATAGGTGATGTTGCTCTTCTGTCCAATTAAATGTAGTTGGAATTCAGAATAAGATTCCAACGCAGAGATTATAGTGGTTATGGCATCTTTCAGATTATTATGGTTAGTGATAACCAGGGGTTTTGCTTGGGAATAGAAAAGGCTGATAAAATCAAAGAATTTTTCCTTTTTTCTTATTGAATGGCCATGAACGCCTGCTTCTGCTTAGCAAGGTATAATTAATTCCAGACTCAGGAATTAGGGCGGTATGGACTTGTTCCCAAGCGTGACATTCTTTTAGATGGAAGTTCATAATTTCATAACCAAGCTATTCAGACAAGAGTGGATGTGATTAACCTTCTGATGGCCATTGGGCTCCTCCATCTTGCCCTCATATGCGCACAGAAAGGAGGTTATATTTCTTGTCCCAGATTAATCTCTTTATAATACTAGGTCAAAGTTAGATACAATAGGAGTAGAAAAGTTACTGATGGCAGAGACCAGAGCAGGCTCAGAAATCTTGGTTCTGCTTAGTCTGAGGGCCTTCTGGTCTAATTTTCCTCTCAATCCTTCTAGGTCATCCTGAACTTCATCCCAATGGCGGTTTAGAGAGGTAACAGAAGCCTTGAGAGCAAGTTGCTTCTTGAAATCTTGGATTTTAGTATGTTGGAGGAGCAGCTAATTTTCACAGACACTTAAGTGAGTTTTAAAACCTTGGCAAGTTTTCTCAAGCTGTAAGATGCAAATATCTGTGATCTTGGAAAATATGCTGAAGTTATCCATATAATCTGAACAGGCGTGATCAAAACTCTGGGATCAAGAGAATTTCATCTAAGTGGAGCTTTCATCCTTAAGACACATTTTGTACTTGTTTTTGTAAGGCTGTGCGCCATCAGGACATCTTGCTTCCAGGAGATGTTAAGATTGTCAGAAGTTGGTACCAAGAACTAGATGTCCCTTGGGGTCCGCGGGGAGCTTTGGGCCCTTTTGACCCTATTGGAGCCTCAGGTCCCTAAGTATCAGGGCGCTATTGCAGGAGGCTAGCTCTTGTAGTTTTGTTGGAAAAACCAGATGAGGTCATCAATCTGATTGAAACATTCGCTCCAGGTGGATTTAGGAGTTGTACATTTTGACAAAGATGATTCTCAAAGTAACCCAGTATTCCACTATCTAACATAGCAAGCTGGTTTCAAAACTCATTAATCAGTTGCGTAGATCTATAATGGCTTCCTGGTTGTCATGAACAAAGGAGGAGGCAGCATTATAAAAAAATATTCAAGGTGAGTTGACCTTGGAACAAATATACCACACTGAAGATTTTTCTAGCCAGTACAGGTTTCAAACTCAAATCCTGCACTAGGGTGGAAGCAGTTTTACTTGCCAGGCTAACCACCCTTGATGAGGCAGCATTATAGAATTTGATAGTATTTGAGTGCAGGGTTTGTGTGTGAGCCTTAATTGTCAAGCTAATATATGGTTTTATAGACCAACTATTTGTAAAATGTGGTGTATATCTGAATAGACAAAGTTTTTGAGATAGCGTTTAGTTATCAAAGCCAGTTCTCATGAGGGTTAAAGAGCCAATATATATGTTTCTCGCATTGTAGAAGGCACAGAGGAGGCTTAGAATGATTAAAGAGGCCTCCCATGGAGTAGTTCCCATTCAACAGTTGCTAAATAATTTTTTGATGTTCTCATATTGGAGTTGATACTAATCTTTGTCAATGAAAGGTAGGGTGGATTGGAAGGTGTCCCAAATTTTAATCTTTCAGGCTGTAAATGTATTACTTTTTACTGAGGCGTATTAATCCATTGAGTTACACTTCATAGAAAGTCAGTGGATTGGCTTTCTTGATTGCTATTATACTCCATTTTAAGTGATAGACAATTTCACTGGACAGCATGGATGGGCCCCTATAGTGAGCACTATTTAAGTCAGCTTATCAGTTCTCTTGACTGTAATCCAAGGTTCAAAAGGATCTCAAAGCAAGTAAGTCAGTTAAGAAGTCGATGAAGACAAAAAGATGGGTAAATAGACTACTTTATTGATTTAATAAAATTTAAAATTTATAGGGCAATTTTGGGACACAATGTCATGAAGCCCTTCATGGCTCCATATGATTAGGACTTCCAAGTCCTTTCAAATTGACTGATTAGTTAATTCCTTCATTGTTCTTTGCCTATGATGTCCTCATTTTCAATCAATGGGAGTTGCATCATTTTGTGATTTGGGAAGCAGAGGTGCAATTTTATAAGTCATCTCCATTTTTTTTGTGTATGTGATGCTTCCTGATCGAATTACTTATTGGTGCCTTCAGTGAAAGATCCTAATCAAAAGGGCTTGAGAGTCAAATATTATGAATTTATTTGGAAGCAGGTAACTCAGCTCGCTTATCTCAATTTCTGAATGTATACTTGATAATAATAGAGAGAAATGGGTCGTTCTAATCCTGTGCACTAAAACAAATACCTACCAATTGTGTTAATTGTTAACTTTGTTTATTATTATAGATTTTCTAGACGTCACATTTTTATACCTTTTTATGTCCAAGAACCATTGCAGCTTTCTAGTTTAAGAACAAAATTTTGATACTTTTATCCTTGATACCACTATATTTTATAATGCAAAAATTAGTGGATGAAATAGTTATCTGCAAGCTCTTACTTTGGATTCCACAACTTTCATTACTAAGGAAGAAACCAATTGTTTCAATCTTATTTGTCCTTTCCTCCTTGACTTTCAAGTAGGGAATTTTGGTTTTATTTTACCATCATTGTCTTGGTGGTTTAACTCATAATTTAGCAAATACCTGGTCTATGCTTTATAAGGTTATTTATATAATATGATCTGAGTATCTTTTAGATGACATGCAATAAGGAACTAAGTTCATTTTCTGCTTGGGCGGTTCCTTTATATATTTTCACCTCTCTAAAGAATATCTTAAGGGTTGGGTTGTCAGAGTTTAAAAGCAGCCTTTTCCAAAGAGTTAAAACTTAAGTACTTTAATTAAGCTATTGAAGGATAATAATCTCAACTGAAAGATGGAGTTAAAATTCATTCTCAGCAAAATAACTCTTCAGGTTTTGATGTTATAATGTCCAGTCAAGGTCTTGAGATGCAATCAACGGCTCCTTAGAGGTTCATGTAGTAGTTTGTTATCTTTTTATACAGTTCTCTTCTGAAAAAATGAGAAAAAAGCTTTGATTCTTACAAAGCATTATATGACCAAAAAATTCCTAACTTTTTTAGTAATAATGGGCCAACCCAAGAGGAGGCGTCCAGGCATCTATATCTGTGGTAATGAAAAATAATCTAAAATAAAACAATCCCATTACAGTTCCTCAGAAGCAGTACTAAGATGCTATATTGGATGGGGAAGAGGGGTCAGGGTTTCCCATCCACCGCAGACCTGAGGGCAAAAAAAAAAAAAAAAAAAAAAAAGTAAGAGTGGATAAAAGGAAGTGGAGGAGTTTTAAGAATTAGGAAGATAGTCAAAGAACGGTAAGTTATCTTTGTCAATAAAGTATGCGGTTTACATCACCTTCACATCTTAGGCTATATGGAGCTTGGCATATTTGATAAGTTCTGAATTACAAGAAAATTATGTGAGATTTTATTTTATTTTGGTTTGGGGTAATGGGGATTTAATAGCATCAGATTGGAAGCGTTTATGCATGAGCGGCTGTGGCAAATGCAAGCTCCTCAATCTTGTTTCAGGATTTCTCAGGGAAGTTGGTCGGGAAATTAGGACATAAAATACCCTTGACAAGAAACTATATGGCTTTGTGGAGGGCAAGGAGAATGATATTGTTGATGGGAGCAGTGGCCTCTTTGATGGAGAGCTAATAATGCAGTTATAAACTTAAACCGTTTTTTAACTATGGAAGCAGAGCTGATGCTTATGCTTGGGAGGCTGGAAAGTCCAGCAAATAAAGTTTGGGTTTAAAAGTATTGGGGTTTCCAGTAACTTTGGTGAACCATTTAAGATATCTGAAAAGTTTTTTATGGATAATTTTTGGACCAGCAACGGGAGCTGGTTAGCTGGGGCAGGAGCATTCACTCTCAAACTACTGGCCAAGGAAATTTGACAGGGGTCAGAGCAGCAATCTGCTCTCAACATATCATGAAGATTGCAGATGATTGGTTGGCACAAAAAAACTTTGCTCTTTAGTTGTGAGATGGGGACTTAGAATTAAACCCCATACAAAAAATAATGCCTATTTGGTGGTAGGGCCTATGCCAGAGTCAGGAGTGGCAAAAGCTTCTGCTTTAGCAAGAGAAAGCACTTTCACATTGAGTGGACAAGTCTAAAGCACAAGGGGCATAGGGTTTGGTTGTCCTTAACGCAAGCTCAGAATGTGTGTTTGAGGATTAGTGGATCATGGTCTGGGGAATCACAAGCTGTGTGTCCCAGTGAAAGGCGCAGAGAGTTGCAAAGACACAAGGCTCTGCAAAGCGGCTATCTTCATTGGGAACCACAAACTGGAGGAAAGGAATGGAGCATAAGGCTCTAAACCCTTAAAAAGCTCCTGGAGTTGTAGCTCATGAGAGAGTTGTTTTGGAAGGCCAGAAAACTGGACCACCATAGTGGCATCTGCTGGCAACCAAGTGTGGGTAACTGAGATATGAGTTTTTCTTAAAAGTTAGCAATAGTCACTGCAACCATAGAGTGGGTTTCACTAAAGAAGCTTAGGTCAAAGTGCCCTTTGAAGGGCGTACATCATAAAACTGGCAGGTTTAAATAACTTCTGAACCATCTCAATGATGGATGCACTTGTGTAGTGGAGATATTCTCATACTCAACCTATATATTAGAACGCTTGTTAATCCAGGGGAGTACCAAGGGGATTTAAAGCACCGCTTGGGAGCGCGCAAGGTGTTAAGCAAGGTCCTGAGGTAGTAAAAAACAACCAGTAGGAAGGAAAGGCTAAAAGAGCTAGCCTAAGTGCACTTTGGTAATGGCCAAAAAACGCCAGGATGCGGCGCACTACCACCCCGTGTGGTGGTAGCAGGCGCTGAAGCTGACAACGATTGAAACTCAAGTCAGTGAGACAGAATTGACTATTTGATTTTAACTTGGATTACTAACAAAATTCAAATTCAATCAATTGATTGGCTAAAGAAAAGGAGATGTATTCAGTATGTGCTATTTAAAAAATTATAAAAGTCCCCAAATTGATAAAAAAAATACCATCTAATCCACGATGTTTTAAACGTCATTGAGTACCTACTGAAATTATAAATATCGAGTTATTTTAACTAATATGGATTAAGTAGAACAAATTTCTTCTTGCATAAAAATTTTTTTATCTTTATTAATAAGGATCTCTATATCCTTATTTTAGCTTTAAAATATGTTTACTTCTGATCTAGACTGTTTCATTTTATTAAAATCATAGTTTTCTGCACTTTTCCATGGCTCACTTACCCTAACACTTTATTTCACCAGAGTTAGAAGAATGAACCCAGATGCAGTGACAAAACAAATTAAATTAACTTAACGGAGCATATATCTCTCCATATAATTCTTGGGGAAACTAAATTCAATTTCAGCTATCACTATATTTTGCGCATCTCCTAAATGCTTAGACTTTGATTTCATCTTAATCCAAAGTCTTTTAATTTCTAAAATATAATGGGACAATCACTTGGTCCAGCCACAAATTAGTTTATGACCAATTGTACTCTGCCATCTTTAGAAGAAAGGTTAACAGACGCCTGATTCTGAGGATTTGAGTCACAGTTTTTTCTATTATAGTATAGTTGAAGATTCTGTCCAAGTATCCAAAAATGATCTCCTAAAATTCATCCATAATCCTGTCAGTCCCTATAAGATAAATACCAATAAGAAAATCATAATATGATTTAGTAATTTTTTGGTTCTGATATTACTAGTGAGGCAAAATTGCACTTCAGCGCAGTATATGCTCTTAGAGATGTAGTAAAATTGAGCCTCAGGGTATTATATTCCTTTAGGTAGTCAATGTCTATTTCAATAATGAGTTTTTTGATAGTTCAGTAAACAAAATATTTAGTGGTGCATCTTTATCTACTGGAGTCAAACTTGAGTTAAATACATTAATGTCAATATAGATATACTCAGAATGATAAACCTCAAAAATATTTTATGGAGCTAAAATAAATAGTATAAGCATGCCTTAGATAGGATTATATTCTTAACATAACTGGGAGCTTAATTTCTCCAACGTTCCAAGAGTTATAAACCACCTGGACCCCTTCCAAATTAGATATTGCTAGAGGTATAAAGAAGCTCTTGTTGTTTCAATTGCTAAATGTAAAGCTTTAATACTAATTTTTGCAACGATTTAGCTTCTCTGTCATACTGTGAGCGGGTGGTCACAGCTATCACATCATTGGCTGATACTTGATGGAACGCCAGCAGTGGGGCATCATAGTTGTCATTAAAAAAATTTATCAGCATGGTGTAACATGTCTTTTTAATTTTTGTTAAAAACTTTTTGTGAGTTATTGGAAGTAGAGTATCTTTTTTCTATTTTTCCCCTTCTTTTCCTGAGTCCTCATCAGTTGCTGTATTCACAACATAGTTGTTGGTATTAAAGAACATCAGCTTCAATTAGCTTAGTGCCTTATCTTTTTGAATATGTGACATGTACATTTGCCTATCGTTAGGTCTATAAGAGCGAGGACTGATGGGTCTATTCACCACTTTTATAGAAAGATAGCCTATTGCATATTTAAAGAGGATCACTTTTACTAGGGTCTAATACCCCAAAATGATGGCTTTTTGGGAGAGATAATTTCTTTGCATAAAATGGTATGTTTGAAATTCATATCCAATATAAATATTCAATATAATTCCTTGTATTGCTTGCAGGCATGGCATAGGGAAATTTAAGCATAAAATTTAAAAAAACTCCAATTCATTTATCAATTGACCTCAAGCTAAAAATAATTACTAGATGCCATGACTTGTTAGTTCTTTTTATGGAGAAGTTAATGAATATGTTTTCCATTTAGTCATTCTTACAACTCCTCCAAACCCCTTGTAATAAAACCTTAGCATTCAAGAAGACATGCCAAAATCACTAAGAAAAGGTATCACCATATTCTAACCTTCAAAGTACATTTATATATTAATGTCACCAGCTCAGATATCTTGTGGGCACCTCCCATGCTAATTTTAAACATTGAAATAAGGTTTTGTATTGCCTCATTCTTATTAAATTTGGGTAAGTAAATTGGATTGATATGAATAGACTTTTATTTCTACTAGGCTGTTGTAAGTCCAGGGGAGCGTCCTCTTTGCCTATATTAGGCGGTGTTCCCAATTCCTACAAAAAGGGTCCAAAAAGGGCAGCTTTACCTCTTGTCTCACTGGGCGATCTCGCCCATGTGGTAGACAAGTGATGGGTAACAGCTCTCCTTGAAGATCCCATACATGTCCCCACAATTGCCTCCACCAAATTAGTCTGGCAGATTTAGGAAGTTTGCACCAAAATCCTTGAAAGCCGCCACTCCTATGAGCTTAAAGTTCTTATGAAGTTGATGGCAACAAGCCCTCAAAATCAAGGTCCTGAAGCCTTAAACACCTGGCAACAAATCCCAATGGGCACACACATTCATTAAATAGTAAATCAAGCGTCAAATTCTCATCAAATCTTTCCAATAGCATCAGCCCATTGAAAAATGTTGTAGTCAGTTCAAAACCTTCTTCAAAGACATTGGGGACAAAGCCCAATGAGCGTGTACCTCACAAGAAGCATGTGTCCAGTGTCAAAGACTTGGTTTAACTTGCAAATGGCATCATCTATTAGGAATGTGGCTGCCAATTCAAAACTTACCTTAAAAACATTAGGGACAAATCCTGACGGAAATGTACCTTCTAAGACAAATGTTCTTAACGTCAAATCTTTAGCGGAACTTATGATGGTGTTGGATTATTACAAAAAATCGCCACTAGCCTAAAATCCTCCCCTCAAAAATTAGGATTGTTGTTCAATGCATCTCACTTGGCCAAATGGCTGCCAAAGCAACTGGGTGCGGGTGGGTTGGGTATCCTAAACCTGTTTCTGACCCCTTGGGACCGCCCCTACGTGGGGTGACCTTGGGAGGTTCACATTGCCCATTGGGTTAGATGCCGTTGTGCTGTCAAAAATGTGGTGAAACTGCAATTGGGCATCTGAGGTCGAACTAACAGTAACTAGGCCTGACACCAACTCTTTCAAAGTCAGTATAATTTCCTTATCTTCACCTCACTTAAAGTTTACCTGGTTAGATCAAATCTTAAGGGCCCCAATCCCATGCTTTGCTAAGTTATTCCCCAAATTGATCGTCTAATTAAGCAGTCATAATGCACTGAGAAAATTGATAGTCAATTTTTCTAATTTACTATTTATTAAAAAATCTCCCCAAGTTCCTGATATTTTAATATATCAATTTTTTCTTATTGAACTCCTGATGGCACTAATGATGTGGCCTCTCAGGTCCTATATTGGCGGGCAATACCAGTCATGATAGTAACTATAGCTCCAACCTCAGTCAACTAGTTGTATCATGTAAAAATTTCTGAAAAACCGAACCAATTGTCAAAGCCATCCACCAGAAGGATATTGGTATCCTGTGGGCCCATCTGTCTCTACTACAGGCAAGGATCTACCCCCTCACCTCCATTTTTATACCTAATCCTCCTATGGAGGGTCTCAAGCTGTAAATATGATAGTACAACTCCCGCAATAAGACCCACCAGGTCTGGAGTTGCAACAGCCTGGTTTCTTGCCATGTTTTTTAAGCTTGTAATTCATCAGTGCTTGATTATTGTACATCTCTCCACACAAACAAACGTCATTCAAATGCAATGCCTCTGGCATTCTGGATTGCCTTTTTGTGCTTTTTCATCCCATGTGGAAGGACAGTCTAAACTTTATATTCCTTCTCCCTGATATAATCAACTGTACAATTTATCCGTCCATTTTCCCTCCTCACAGAAATGGGCGCTGCAGTGGTTAACCTTTACCAAATAAACGTGCAGTTGGGAGTTTGTCTCCTGCTGTTTGTTTGGTCAGTTACCAATTTTGTGAGCAGCAATTCAGATAGCTTTGGAGGAATTTCTTCATGGTAGCACGCCCTCATTACCCATTATTCCTCCCTCAGCTCACTCTCAGGTAGGGAATCCGGGTGTTCCTTCCTGAGATGTGTCTAATCAGGTCATCAACACCCTTGTCAATGTTCAAATGTAATCTGCAGTTGCCTTGAATAATGCCACTTCATTGTTTAATGCCCAGAAAGGTGTTGCCCTTTTAGATGCAGTTTTAAGGCGAAGCTCATTGGTGGGTGCAAGGACTTCTGCGTTCTGCTATTTGGGAAGGTAACCCTACCTCATTTTGTTGCAGCAATATTAGCAGCATTGAAACTCCCTGTACCACTTTTCAGAACAATTATTTCAAATACTCTCTATTATCGCCAAAGCCCCTAGCATGGGCTCTTTAGTCGTAGCCTTCCATGAGCAAGCCCCATTGCTTGATATTTCTGGAGATATGCACCAAGCAATTTTCAGATCTGTATTGGATTCTGCCTCCACTCATCATGAGGTTTGGTCCACCTCTATGGGAACCATGGATCAAAGTTGCCAGGCAGCAACTTCCATCAAAGCCTCTCTCCACATCATCCCCACCCTCAAGCTGAAATTTCATTATTGGGTTAGCCAATAGAGTTTCAGATTCTGATCCTGTTGTTGAATCAGTATCAATATTGGTCCCAGGGTCGGATGCTGCCCTTGCGCCTGATTTGGTTCATCTTGTTTCACCTGTCAACAAGTCAATGGAAGCCTAGCCTGAGGAAGATGGGTTTCAACTCCTTACTCTCCCCAATTTGATCCCATAAAAGAGCTTGATCTTCCCCCTGATTTGCTTGCTATCTCTTCATTATCATCAGAAATGACTGTATCTGCTGATAAAAAATTCCGCAAACCTTTTATTGCCAATGAAAATTAGTATTGGAGCACACCAGGTGTTTTTCAAGGCCTTGTTTGATACTGGAGAAGCGGTTAACTTTATGGGCTTAGATTTGGCCCACCAGCTTGACCTTGACCTAAACTTGGGTCCTGCGGTTATGGTCGCTTTGTCAGCATCCCAGCCAAAATACAAAGTACAGCGCCCAGTACCTTTCTCAGTTCACTAGTTTAGGTTTTGCAATTGTTTTTCAGCAATGCCTAACCTCATGTTCCTGGTAATTCTGGTTGTGGGATGGTGGCGTCAGCAGCATTTAAGGATTCACCTTGAGTCTAATATGATGTCATTCTCCAATGGTCAGACGGAGGGCGATTTTTCCTTACTGGATACTCTTACTAAAACTCAAGGTCGTTGTTCATTTACTTCCCATGTTTCCACTGTGGGTCTCCCATCATATTTTATGGAAGCGTTGATGGGTTATCAGAGTATTTTTGACTCCGAGAAGGAAGACTGTCTTCCCCCACATACAGAATTTAACTTGGGTTTTCAGACAACGTTGCAAGTAGTGAACATAAACTGCCCACAGTACCCACATACAGAGGAGGAGGAGGTTTTCTTCAATGCATGGTTGGATGACATGCTTAAGAAGGGTTGGTTGTTAAAACAAAATTGCCCAGTTGCCTCTCCCATCATCTTTGCCAAAAAGGCCAATGGTTCCCTTTTTCCCTGCAAGAATTATGGTCACCTTAATAATATCACAGTTCACAATCCCTAACCTCTGCCTTTGGAACAGAAAATCGGCCAAGTGATTGCCAAATTGCATGTGTTCTAAAAACTAAATCTTGTTAATGCTTTCAATCAGATTCAGGTAAAGGAAGGCCAGGAATGGTTTACTGCTATCTGGACAAAAAGAGGTACCTTTTAATTTTGAGTAATTCCCTTTGGGCTTAAGAATGTGCCTGCAACAATTCAAAGGATGGTAATTAATGTGCTGGGTGACATCCAGTTCACCTGCGCAGTTTCATAAATCAATGATATCTTGGCACACTCCCCTACTCTTGAACAACATGAGAAGGACCGGAGGAAGTAATGTCTGCTTTTTATAAGGCAGGGCTGTTTGTCAACCCATCAAAATGTGAGTTTTATGAAACAAATACCTTTTTGGGAAACCTTGTCTTAAAAGATGGTTATGCTATTCCACCCAGCAAATTGGATGCCATCTGCGAGTGGCCTACTCCAACAACGCAGAAGCAATTGAGGAGCTTCTTGGGTAACATCATATTCCTAAAAATTCTCCCCTACCCTATCCCAGTTAGCTGCCCCACTCCATCCATTCACGGGCAAGAACTTCCCCTTTCACTGGACTCCCAAGTTCCAGCAAGCATTTTGATTCAATCAAGGAGGTATTCTTGTCACCCCCATCCTGAAGCACGCTGATCTCTCAAAGCCCTATATTTTAGCATGTGATGCATCTTACGCCGTGGTAGGGGCTGTCTTGCTTCAGGAGCACGATGGGTTGGAAATTCAGCTGCTTACTTTTCCCACAAGTTTTCTTCCACTGAGAAATCCTGAGCCATCTATGATGAAGAGTTGGCAGCCGTGGTGTGGGCCTTGATCCATTGGCGGTACCTCTTACAGGGTGCTCAACATGAGCTGACTGTGTGGAATTACCACCAAGCTCAACTCTATTTTAGCAAACCACGGAAGCTGGAACACCAATAGGCCCAAACCTACCAGGATCTGTATAGCTTCAACTTCAAATATTAGTTTGTGAAAGGAGCACTAAATGTCCTTCCTGACTTTCTAAGACATAACCCTGCACATCGCCCAGCTGACTCAGATAAGGCAGATCTTATTACAGTAATTCCCCCCACCAAATCTTGTTCAATGTACTTCCCAAGGTTTGGGCAGTTGCCTTAGCTCTGGACGCGCCTTTGGTGTTGTGGGTCTTAGCTGCGCAGTTAGCATGTGCAGAAGGGGTGGACCTTATGGAGCAGTTGTCCCTCCCAGATTCCAAGCATTCCTTATACCCTTTGGCTGAGGGGATCATCCAGTTTAGGTCATGATGTGGGTCCCTCCTCTCCTCTCAGCTGAAGTCATTCAAGCACATCATGATCCCCTGGCAGTTGGTCATCCGGGGAACAAGAAATGCATTGATTTGGTTAAGTATACCTATAGCTGGCCTGGCTTGTCAAATGATATTCCAGACTGTATTGCATATTGCGTGACTTGCGCTCAGGCCAAATTGGAACAGTTGTTTATGAATGGTATTCTGCGCCCCTTGCAGCAGACAGAGAGTCCTTGAACATTGGTGTACATGGACTTTTTTTGTTAAGCCACCCAGCTTTAAGGGGTTTACCACAGTTATGGTGATTGTAGATTGCTTTATGAAATTCTACATGTTTATCCCATGTTCCTCCTCCATTACTTCTAAAGAGACTTCCCGCCTATTTGTGCATCATTTGTTATCAATGTTTGGCCTCCCACAGGAAATTGTCAGCAACCGCAGGCCCCAATTTACAGCGCGGCTTTAGAATGAGCTCCTGGCAAGCTTGAAGATTATGCCCTGCCGCTCCATTGCATACCATTCACAGTCAGATGGTCAAACTGAACGAGTCAATCAGATCCCGGAGCAGTACTTGTGGTGCTGCACTTCACCTGCTTAGGATACCTGGGCGGAAGATCTACCCCTTGCCCAGTTGCATACAATAATGAAACGCATGCATCAACTGGATTCTTTCCATATGATGCCACCTTGGGGTATAGCCCCATTCTCAGTTAGTCCATGTCTTCGTCTAGAGGTTCCAGCTTCAGCTGACCATGCTCAGCATATTTGGGATACACAGTCCCTGGCACAGGAGCATCTAACTAAGGCCATAAGCAACTACAAAAGGGTTGCAGATAAGAAGTGACTCCTGGCACATGAAATTAAAGTGGGTTCACACGTTATGCTTAACACTCACCGTTTATGGATGCAGGCACCCTCACGTAAGTTTGCAAGTGAACACTCAGGTCCCCACTTAGTGGAACAAGACTTGGGGAATGGCGCTTTCAGTTTAAAATTGTTACCCCACTGGAAGCAACACCCAGTATTCTATGTGTCTCAGTTTTCACATAAAAATGGGGCAATCCCCTTAGACCCAGAGCCCATTATGATTGAAGGCGTGGAGGAAGCTGAAGTGGAGGTCATCTTAGCTTCCCTCATATCTCATTGATCAGTCCAATATCTCATTGTGTGGAAAGGCTATCCAGCTTATGAAAACAGCTGTGTCAGCGCTCAAGATTGTGCCAACTTTTTGGAGCTGGTTGAGGCTTTCCACGTCACCCACTCAGATGCTCCCCATCCTCCCCCCCCAAAAAAAAAATTGCTACTCTAATGGCAATCAAGTTGTCCAAGGCCCATAAAAATGTGGCCCTTGCTCAATTACCCAGTGGTGGTGCTCCCCCTTTGGAAAAAGGGAAAGGTTATGTAAGTTTGAAGGAGCGTCCCCTCCACTTGGACTGGGTGGCATTCCTGTTCCCATCAAAAAAGAAGTCACGGAGGCAAGCTGTTCCCTTCATATCCCAGGGCAACCTCACCCATTTGGTGGACAAGCGTTGGGTAACAGCTTACCCTTTAAGGACTCCACCACCCATCCCAGTATTAACTTTAGCTGAATTAGTGTGGCAGATTGAGGAAATTTGTGCCAAAATAAAATAAATTTGGCACTCTCATGGGGCGTCATTGGAACAACTCACCAATGGCAATGGGCCAGTGAAAAATGCTAACATGAGTTCAAAATCCTTTTTAAAAGAAAAAAAAACCTTATCCAACATTTTCTCATTTGGTCCAACAGAAGCCAGAGAGACTAGGTGTGGGTGGGTTGGGTATCCAGAACCCATTCCTGACCACATGGGACCGCCCTATGTGAGGTAGCCTTGGGAGGTTCCTGTTGCCCGCTGGGCAAAATGCCATTGCTCTAGCCATCAAAACAGAAGAAAATTGGCAATTTGGGCATCTGCGGATGAACTGACTGTGACTTGGCCCACTGCTGACAATTTTAAAGTCAGTTTAAAATAATTTATTTTCCACCTTGCTCAAAGTTTGCCAGGTTAGACAAACCTTGAGGGCCCCAATCCCAAGTTTTACTAAGCTTTTTCCAAATCAATTGTTTAATTAAGCAGTTGTTACACATTTAGAAATTTGATGGTTGATTTTATATCTTGAATTTCAATAAGTATTCCTTTCCCAAATTCAACTTTTTACCTATGACAAAAATCAAACTCCCAATCCCAATCTCCCTCATCTCAACTCCAAAATCCTCGGGCCCTGGGGCTGTGATAGCTTAGTTTGTTGCCAGGTTTTTATTTACATTTATGGCCTATTGGTGCTCGCTGGCAAAATCTCTCCCAGCTCAATTAAACATCACTCAAGCAGCAGTGCCTCTGGAATCCAGGCTTGCAATTTGGGTTTTTGGGCATCCAGACTGGCAGGCCAATCTAAACTTAACTGGCCGCATTCCTGACAGCTTGGCTCTCACTAGAGTATTTTTCTGCAAGAATTTGACTGGGTATCCGTCTAATATAAATTTCATTAAGATTTAGGCTATTTTTGCTTTGGATAGAGTCAGCGCTTCAACTTTAGCTGGGGCAGATAGTATAAGGTATTCATATGGATTAGGGTCAGGACTAATAAGTTGAGGCACTCAGGGGTTGTCAGAAGAGGGATCCTCTTGCCCTAAGCTGAATGATCTTTTGTTACCTTATTTTGGGGCAATGGTAGCAACTGTCAACGGTGTGGTTGGAGCATTTGAAATAGTTGCAGAATTTTCCCTGGACACCCACTTCAGAAGTAACCACCTCTAGAACATGGGATCAAACTTTAGGGGCAGGTTAAAGAGGTTCAGCAATTTTAAGGAGACTATATGAAATCTCCAAGTGAGCTTCCTTAAGATGCAACATTAAAGTCACAATAACCTTGACTGCCTTAAGGTATAGCTGAATGTTGGGCACAGCTTTAAATGCTGATACAGCAGCGGTAAAAACATCTTATAATGGGATCTGATGCCCCACAACTAAAGTTTGGGCCTCATGATAAAATTGGTGAGTAAACTTATTAATATAAACCCTGCTGTAAGCTGATTTCATAAGTGCCTGGTTTTGGTTAGCAAGCACTAAATCAATCTTCATAAATGCCTGTTTTTGGTTAGCAAGCATTATATCAACCTGAATTCCCAGAGCATAGTAGTTTTTGCATCAATTTTAGTGTGATGATCATCAAATGAGGTACCATTATCTCCTGCGCCACTCAACTGAGGTATGTGGTCAAATGCTCAAAAAGTCGGTAAGTGGTAGTTTCCTCCATGGCACACTCATAGAAGAACAGTAAGGATAATACAATCCCTTCTCTGGGGTTATAATTGTCCTTGAATAAGGCTTGAACAAGTTATCTGTAGGGATAAGGAGATGAATGACTTTTACAGATACAGGGGGTTGTCATTGGTTCTGGAGAGCTGATATTGGAAAGGGGTTTATATAATGAAAGGGCATCTAGTTGTTGACTCAACTCATTAAAATCGTTGCTAACCCAGTCAATTCACCCCTGAATAGCATGTAATGCTACTCTAGACGCGTAAGTAGGGATCAGTTGCCTAATTTCACTCTTTATATTAGAGGTTATTGCTCATAATTCAAATTGTTGCTGCTTGATGGCAGGGAATCAGTATTCTAACCCTTGCATGGAGTTTTTGAGGTTAACAAACCATGTGGCGTAGCCCATCTCCATGGTTGCCATGGTTTGCTGGGGACTCAGGAAGCCCATGTCATGGAGCACAAGTCTTGTCAGGATGAGGGGGATGAAATCCAACCATCATTAAGTTACTTTAGGTCATCCAAAGGCCCAAACATGAGTATTTTAATTATTTATATACTAGATATACAACTAAGAGGAAGACCTCTTGATTGGTGAATATAATATTATCAAGCAAACAAAAGGTAAACTAGTTTATTTGATGATTGCGATATTTATTGAAGTCAAGGATTAAACTTTGGGGTTAATTATTAAGCACCTCAGAGCCAAGATCTATACTGATCCACTCTTCAGGGCTTCTGTGGCATTATTTTACTTATTTTAAATTTGTAGCATTTGATTACCAAGATCAGGTTTGGATCCTGACATCGGGAGGCTTTGATAATCTCATTCAGGGATCATCCCTGACAGTAATATTGGCCAAACCCTTAGATTGGGTCCAAACACTGTTTTCAGATTTACTCAAAACTCCATTTTGAGCCAGAATCCCAACAAGGACCGGGATCCTGAGACTTCAAGTGCAACCTCCAAATTTTTGGTTAAATAAGAATCTTGTGAAAATATTAGAAAAGCATTTAACTCTGGAGTTGTGTTTAGTAGACCAATACCCTTGCATATCAGCAAGTGACATTGTTTTCCATATTTGAGATCACTCCAATAAAAGTTCAGAACTCATCTTTTTGTACATCATGCCAACTGTGCCATATAGAATTTTTAGAGGATATCTTTGATTGAAGTTTGGTTCTTGTACTTGTTCATTTCTTTTATTTCATCAGCCAGCTCATCTGTGAAAAATAATTTTAAAAATTTGGATAGATTCTGTTAGTATTGAAACTTGTGGTCCAGTATTGTGGGGTCCAATAACAAAGTTATTGTGCCGGAGTATCTTCTACAACGGAAATATCCACCCATTCATGTGCATCTTCAGCAGCTGAAACACTCGAACTACTACTTGACTCAAGGATACCAGCTCTTCATCTTTTATGCTTTTAAAGTCGGATGCATCACTAGAACTCTGATGATCACTTGTTTCTAATATAGTTTTATTTTTTGATGCCATATATAATGAAAATAAACGCATCTTCGCGCTCAGTTTAAAATTTCCTTTCATTTCTAAGGCATAAAAAACCTATATATCTTTATACGGATATGAAATTCATACTAGATTTAACAGCATAGATGTATCCGAATGGTAGCAATGGCCCTGCAAACCTGATCAATGGCTATACCTGCTCTATTAAGTGCCTAGACTTTTTTGGGATAAACGATACATATGTAATTTATGGTGCCCTATTCTGCCAACAGAGTTACAAGGGAATTTACCATGTCGATGTATTATTGCCAATGGAGTAGAAGGGTTAGATTATTTATTTGGGGTAGGAGGTATAGATACAAATATATCTAGGCTTCAACTAACAAGGGGAAATATGAATTTCTATCGATAATAATCCAGAAATCAGACTCCGCAAAGGTTAGTGCTTTAAGTTCGGTCCGCTAATCACAAATTTAGTTTAATCGGAATAGGTCGAACTTAAAGCGAGCCAGTCCAATTCCATCCAATCTCGCCAACGAAAAGTTTAAAAATTAAAAAATGGAGTTATTTGAAAATTTTACAATTGTCCAATGTGCTCAATTTAATAGTTCCTTATTTGTTTTAGGATGGGTAAACCTAGACGCGTGAAGGGAAAGTTCCAGAGGGTAAGCGTACAACGAGCCCTTGGTAAACCAACTGATAGAATGGGGAGACGAGGGTATCGGATGTGTGGCGGCACTCTACCGATCAAACTCCCTAGCTTTGGCGAACCAAAATTTCGAGACCTACTATAAAGTATTTTTATATTGGTGTCACATTTTTTATTACCCTTCAGGCTCAGAAGATCATCCCCGAGGGAAGGTGGGGTGAATTTATGGCCAGTTTGAAAACCCCCTCCCAACCACCTTCCGCATCACCGGTACCCGCCGGCAGGCGTTGAAATCCTCGACGCCATCGAAAAACGTTACGTCCCCAGCCTAACTGAGTTGGCGATCGATGGCGAGGTGATTGAGCCCCCAACCCCTCTCCCATGGTATCCGAACCGCTTTGGCTGGCACGTCGCTTCCTCTCGAGCCGTGGTTAGGAAATCAGTGGAGTATTCCAACTTCCACCGCTTTTTGGTTTCGGAGTCTGAGGTTGGGAACCTAAGCCGGCAGGAGGCGGTGAGCATGGTGCCACCCTTAATGCTGGATGTCCAGCCTCATCACTGGGTGCTCGATATGTGCGCTGCTCCGGGCTCGAAAACCGCGCAACTGATTGAGGCGTTACACGGTGATGAAGTTGACGCCGGTTCCAAATTTCATGTCCCAAGCGGGCTGGTTCTCGCGAATGATTCGGATGAAAAGCGGTGCTATACCCTCGTCCACCAGATCAAGCGCCTGCGCTCCCCCAACTTTATTGTGACGAATCACGAGGCCCAAAATTTTTCCCAACATCCGGTTGGATCAAGGTGGTACGGGTGATGAGCGCAAGCAAGTTAGGTTCGACCGTATTCTATGCGACGTTCCCTGCAGTGGCGATGGCACCCTCAGAAAGAACCTCCTGATTTGGAAGGATTGGCATGTTGGGCAAGGCTTATCTTTGCACGTACTCCAAGCCAGCATCCTTGCCCGAGGCATTCAACTTTTAAAGGTTGGTGGGAGGCTGGTTTATTCTACGTGCTCCCTGAACCCTCTCGAAAACGAAGCCGTGGTTGCTTCTGCGCTAAACGCCTTCTCGGGAAAGATAAGGCTGGTTGATAGTTCTCAGATGCTCCCTGAGCTTCAAAGGTGCCCCGGGCTAACGTCTTGGAAGGTAAAGTGCGAATGGTCGCTGCGGAGCTTACTTCGATAGGTCTTCATCAAAAAGGATGTCGAGATCAAGAGCTACGACGAGCTTGAGCCGGCGGATAAGAAGAAGAAGTGGGCGGCGCCTACGCTATTCCCGCCCGAAAAATGTTACGGAGCTTGGGCTTGAAAAATGGTAACTTGTAAAATTGATGAGCTAAGGGTGTATAAGCATCCGTATCTACCCCCATCTACAAAACACCGGCGGTTTTTTTGTCACGGTGTTTGAAAAGATCGGGGCCACCTCGTCAAACGAGCAAAAGCATCCCGTCAATTTTGGCGGATCGGAGTTGGCTCTCGCCAGCGAAGGATCTACGGTTGAGGCGCCCGTTGCTGTTTCCCTTGATTGCGCCAAGATTGAGTAAGGATGATTTTAAATTTTATTACTAAGGGTTTGAAGCGTTGTTCCCGAAGCTCCTAAAAGGGTAATTGAATATTTTAAAGGTTATCTCTAATTTACACCAAAGCAGCCTTCGTCAGTAGCTTTAGACCGGCAAGCCAATAAACGGCGCTATCACCCAAAGGAGCATCCTTTCTTTTCTTGCCATCCAACTCACCCGAACTGGAAAACATCAAGTGACCATCTACCTTTTACGCCGCTCACCTCTAGGGCGCATTATAAACTTGAAGGCTTCCCAACCGATCAATTCTTGGTCCGCTCTGAAAGCGAGGTGAACAAGACGGTGAGCTTCGCCTCCCGCTCCATCTGCCAGCTGCTGTCGAGCAAGGATATCTGCCGCCTGAAAGTCATCAATACGGGGGTCAAAGCGTTTCAGCGCATCAGCGATTCGCGCAGGCTCAATGCCAATTTCGCCTCCAGAGCGAAAGTCTAAGTATTATTGTGCCGTTCCTGCCGCCCTCGATGGTGGTAAAGGTTACTCCGCTTGATATGAAGGTTCTCCTCGAGCAGGCCACCCCCTTCATCAAAGACCTGACGCCTGGAGTTCAAGAAAAGCTACTCCCTTTAGGTACACACTGTTTTTCGCCAGTTTGACTTCTTCAGAGCAAGGGACCGTTGTCATCACCTTCGACCCCGGCTGCCTCGCTTCAGAATCGGCCGAAGGGTAAGCCACGGCGTCGACACCTCTAACCTGGGTAGCTCTGAAGGCCAGCCCAAAGTCCTTATTAGCCCGGAATCGGCCTCACGGATGGTATACCCTCTCTGGAAGGCCAACGTGTCGGTTAACCTGCTGCTGGCCAAGCAGGAGCAAAGGTAACCTTGGGGTCGGCCTTAACTGAAAGTTCGTAGCTCGCTTCTACACCGGCTTTTTGGCTCCGAAGATAATTAAATATAGATAACCGTAAAGGATACCTAATCGTTACAATAAAATTTTAGACCTGCTCCATTTTCGTTCTACCATGTTGAAAGTTTAATCGCCTTCATAATTAAGCTTTTAAAGCTTAACTTCTGGACACTTATAAACTAATCTACGAAATCACCAAGTTCCTTTATTTTTTAGCACTAGTGGTGCCCAACCCAAAAAGGGGGAGCTGCCATGCATCCTTATTTGCAAATGGGCCAAACAAAGGGATTATTAGAAATAAAAAATTCCTAATATGGCACCTCAGCTAACAGCCTATGAAGCTATATCAGAAGGGGAAACCTTTGTCCAGCGCCCACTTTAGCTGGCAGACCATGGTGGACAGTATTAGGGTGGGAGCATCGGTGATATGGGGCATAAGGGGGTATAGTTGTGGATTTTCTTTGTTTGAGGCCAGCGGTATCTATCACCTCAACGTATTATGCAAGTTGATGCTCAGCAAAAGTGATGAGCAGATACACAAGTGAAAGACTTGATGTGCTGGTGGGTTTCAGGATAATTGGGGTTGAAAGGGAAATTTTTACCACGTCAATGCAAGTGCCCCTCACACCAAAAGTGAGCTCTCAATTTCATATTTTGCATCTTCCTCAAAATCATGAGGGAAATTAGGGATAGGAATACCCTCCACCAGGGGTACCATCACCCCATGGAGTTGCTGGTGGAGTAGGGGGTTGGCAGGAGCTGCAGCAGCTTCAACTACCATTTCATTTATTTTTTATAAATGGGATAACTATTTTTAGGATAAAAATGACGGGTGTGCAATTTGGGAGGATTGTCAGGTGAACAGCAAGTAAGAATTAGACTGGCCTGCCAGCCCAGATGCCAGAGCACCCAAATGGCAAACCAGAATGCCAGAGGCACAACTGCTGGTATGACAAATATGGAACTGGAAGGGAGCTTAATTTTCAACAGATAAAACTGAATTTTGGGGAGGGTTAGTTCCCTGGAAACTGACATCGCAAAATTTGGTGGCAGACTGAGTCACTGTCAGTTCAACATAGAATGCCTGAACTAATGCTCAGCTATATTTCTGATGGTTGGTGCAACAGCATTTGGGCTGACGAGTGGCAGGAATCCCCCAAGACCACCCCACATATGGGTGGACCCATTTGGTTGGGAACAGATTTGGGATGCCCAACCCACCCACACTCAATCACTGGGCCATTTGTTCAGTCAGTGGCATTGTATCAGGTGCAATACCTGATTTACTGACAGGAAGCTTTGAAACCTCATTGATAGTGTCTGATGCTATTACCTGCCCATTGGGGGTGATGCCTGGCAGATTTAGAGGGGGAGATTTTTTGATCATCATGTTAACAAAATTATAACTGTTGGGTATTCCAGCTGATAGATCAGTCTTTATACCTATTGACCATTTGAAATCCAAGCATTGGGCAGATTGCCACTTTTATTTGTTGTGATCAATTTTATTTCAATGATCTTGATGCAAATTTCACTGATTCCTCATAACAGTTCTGCCGAGGAGAGTGTTGGTACCATTAGTGGGATCTGAGGTGGATGGGCTGTTACCCCGCACTCATCTACCATGTGTGCAAGATCGCCCTGAGTAACAAGGGGTATGACCATCCTCTTTGGTACCTTCTTGCTTGGGAACAGAAAAATGGCCTGATCAATGCCCAGAGGACGTTCCCCAGGACTTACAAGGATTGACAAAAACCTCCAATGCAAAATCCAGTTTAACGTTGTATGCTCAGTCTTTTTTATCAATCCAATCAAGGCACTCATAAAGATTTGACTCAGCTAATGCTGGCTCAGCCACTGGAGTTGGCAAGTTAGCCACATCTGATTGGCCACAAACTGTCAACCATGGCAGCTCAGCTGAAACTGTTTCAGCCATTGGCACAGGTTGGCATAAATTGACTAAATTTTTAAAATTTTGATTGGCTGCAGCTTTGGAAGCCATGCCAGAATTTACTGTGGTTGGGGGTGGGAGAATTGAGCCCCACTCAAACAATTGGTGTGGCTGCAGCTGAGCCATTACCGGAGGGGAAGCAGCAGAGGCAAAGCCATAGGGCACTTGCACTTTGAGTGATCAAGCTCAAAGCACAAGGGGCAAATAGCGCAGCTGTCCTTGCCATGCACCCAGAATGGGTGATCAGGGGCAGATCTGATCAACTCACCAAGTCCCTTTATTAATTTGTATTAGGAGGTTTAATAGCAAATGATCCATTTTAAAAATTAAACTCCACCAACAATATAGATTTTTGTGCTATCTGCATGAGCAAGATGTTAAAGCAATGAATAAGGTTTCTTGAATAGAAGTGACAGGCAATGCAAAAATCTTAGATGCTCCATTTAATTTTTAGCGCTGGATAGGGAGACATTTTACAAACTTTGCTTTGCTTCTACGCCGCCCCAATCCCCTATACCCTAAACCCTTATTTAACCCAGGTTTGGGTTTGCTGCCGCACAGGTTTAACCACTTAGAGATCCCTTGGAGAACATTGATGAATCCCCCCTTGGGTTGGGACCATCTAGTACTAAAAAAAGAGATCCCTTGGAGGGTTACCATCATATTATGTCAAGGGTATACCTAAGCTGAATTAGGGTAAAGCTGCTTAAAGTATGATTACCCTTTAAAAATAGATTAAAAGATGTTCATGCAGGTCTCTAGTATTGATAAATAGCACTAGCGCTATATTTTATTAGTTACTCTAGTTAGTAATTAATATAATATAGCAAGTTTGTTGTCATAATCTATATATCATATATAGCAAACCTTATCTCTTAGTCTATTGATCTCCTATAAATAATAAGTTAAGCATCAATGTATGAGTATGAAACTAGGTAAATCTTTGAGTATTCTTGGACCTTTCTGAAATTAAGTGGAAATGAAAATCCAGGAATGGATAGATTAGGGCTCAATAAAAACCTTTTGACAGCTGTAGCATTAAGATTTCCTTAGCCATAGCATTGCAAACTTATCTAAACTTAAAGTTGCCTGTAGAATCTAGTGAGGTTTTACTAAAGTGGGAACAGTTCCCAAATTACTTTATTTGGATTGAGATAAATTGGATCAAAACATTAAAGCTCAGCTAGTCCTTCATTACAATCCCTTTTAGAATGATCAGCTGCATAGGCTCTGGGCTTTGATGGGAATTTGAGGCAAGCGGAATCTGCTTTAAGATCATATGATAGATTCTAAGCCCAAATCATTAGATTATGGCTGCAGATATCTAGTTGGTTAACAGTCTCATCCTTAACAAAGCTTTATAGATGCTACCAGAATTTAATGGCATTTGATACAGTAGATATATCTAGATATAAAAGGTACCTTAAACCATAAATTACTATCAATTTATGATACTTGTTATTCTACAGCTGATTTTAGATATAAGGCCAAAACTTAAAACATGGCAATCATTTCCTGCTTTGGTTTTATCTTTGATATATATGGCTTAGAGCTTTTCTAGAGGGAAGTCAAATATCTTATCAGCACCGCCATCATAAAAAGTTCTAACTGCAAGCAAACCAGAAAGGTTGAGTAACATGCTAGGCCATCAGTAAATTTTGAGGGCAATAAAAGCAAATAGACATGTGCATTTGCCGTCAAGAGCATCTGTAACTCTCTCATTCCTGAAGAGGTGGTGCAGAATGCTTAGCCACACTATAAGGAAACTATTTTCTAGCAAAAATGGGAAAAGGGAACCTTAAAAGGTTCCAGAGCACAGTGGACAAAGGACAATGTGTACAAAACTGTATAAGTAGCTAGGTAACCCAGGAAATTAAACTTGGTTGGGACTCAGAGAGGAGTCCATAACCAAATGCAGATCAGCGTTGGGGTATTGGTGCTTTGATCTAAAGGGGACTGAGATGTCCCAGGGGTACATCAGATTCTGGTGTTAATTTTTGTCAAGAAATTGATATGACTGGACAATGAATCACCTATCTGGATGGATCATCTTTATGAGTCAAAGTGTTTCTCAGAATTTGAGCGGGAGATATAGCAATGTGAGGTGAAACAATTGAAGTAAAATAATTTGGCAAATTGAGGAAAATCACCAAAGCCTTGATGATAGAATGAAACCTCTAAAATTGTAGCAAATAGGGAATTACTAAGTGGAAGGGTTGAAACTAACTAGGAATATCAAGAATTAAGAGCTGAGCATGAGAACAAGAAGAGAAACTTTTTAGAAGGAAGAAAGTAGAGAAGGTTAATGTCAGGGTAGTGGCAATTAAAGTTTAGATTAGCCTGCCAGTCAGGATTCTAAAACACCCAAATAGCAAGCCTGAATGCCAGAGGCACTGCTGCTAGAATGATATTTATTTAAGCGGGAAGAGATTTTTCCAGCAAGTCTCAGAGGGTCATAAATATAATTAGAAACATGGAAATGAACCAGGCTATCATGGCTCAGGGCTTGTGGGTTTGTGAGCTGGGAAAAATGGGATCAGGTTGGGGTTTTTGAATTTCATCATGATAAAAATAATAATTTTGGTAAACGGGATTTTATTGGATTTTAAAAAGTAATAAATCAAACATCAATTTTGTGATGGTTGAGGTCTATCCTCAGCATCACATTGCCCTGATCTTTGGTAAGACAGGGCAGGCTGTGTCTGTATGTATGGAGGAGGAGGGGGCGTTGGTTCTGGCAAGGACGCCTAAGGGGCCGGAGCTTGGAGTAGGCCAAGGAGCAGGATGGGCGTCCAAGTCAGAACAAAACGGAAAACGAGTAAAATGGGTAGTTTCGAGATTCAATTTGGATTCAAATCGAGAATGTAATGAAACAGGTGCTTGGGAGTTTCGCGGTTTGATTGGGATTCAAAATGGAACTGGCGCGGAACCATTGAGTAAAGATTCCGCAATCCTGCTGTAAAGTTTACACCAAACATCATTCAAGTTGGCAATGGCACCATAAGCTTATATTATATTTTATTTTAGCTTTTAGCATGTGTATATAGGGAAGGAACTGGGAGCTGGAGGCTCCTCAGTTCTGTTTTCTATCAACTTGGCTAAATATTAAATAAAAGAACCTAAAATTCATATATTTATAATTTGGGTTTATTTTTAAGATATTGCTTAACTGCAGCCATGTTTGGCTTAAATCAACAAGAATTGGACTTTGAGAGTGAGCTTGGGAGGGCTATTGCCTCCCTCTATACCTTGTCTTGGAGTCAAGGCATGTTGCTGGGGTTGAGTATACTTGCAACTGTCTTCCAGGGGGTGCTTGTCCGATCTTGTAGCGCGCGCACCAGGAGAGTAGTATCAGGAGTCCTGTCAGCCCTATGGTCTTCAACATGGATCCTGTTGCCCAACTCATTCATGGCTCATTGGAAGGAGCCAGTGCGTTACAAATTTTCTCAGTGTTTTATGACTTCTTAATTAGACATTTGGTTTGGGAATAGCTTATAAAGACTCAGGATCAGGGCACTAAAGATCTGACCTAACCTGGCGAACTTTGAGTGAGGGGGGAAAAGAATTTTATTTGAGCTTACTTCAAAAGAGTCAGCGGTGGGTTGAGTTGCTGTCAGTTCAACATCAGACACCCAAATTGCAGTTTTGCCACATTTTTATTGGATAGCACAATGACGTCTTTCCTGACGAGCAATGGGAACCTCTAAGGCCACCTCATTAGGGGTGGTCCTAAGAGATCAGAAATGGGTTTGAGATACCCAACCTGCCTGCACCTGGTCACTTTGGCGTCTGTTTGGCCAATCACAATGCATCAAACAAATAATCCTAATTTTTGAGGGGAGGGTTTTGAGCTAATGACGGCATTCAAAATTGACCTAATGCTATCAGAAAGTTCTACTAAAGATTCAACATTTGGCATATTCATATTAAGGGTACATGCCCGTCAATCTTTGTTCCTGATGTTTTCAAGATGAGTTCTGAATCAGCAACAACATTTCCCAATGGCCTGAAGCCATTGGCGGGTTTAACTGAGGATTTGACACTATACATATTCTTCTTAAGAGTACATGCCCATTAGACTTTGTCCCTGAGGTTTTTAAAGCAGGTTTTGAACTGAAGACAACATTTCCCAATGGCCAATGCCATTGGCAAGTTTTGCCAAGAATTTAATACCTGATTCTCCATTTATTGAATGTGTGTTCCCAGCGGGCTTCATTACTGTGGGTTTAAGGCTTCCAGACCCTGATTTTGAGAGCTTATTGCCATTGACTTCATAAGAACCTTTTGACCCATGGGAGTGGCAGCTTTCAATTATTTTGGCACAAATTTCCTTTATTCGCCATAATAATTCAGTGGAGGCAATTGTGGGGACAGGTGGTGGAATCTTCAAATGGAGAGCTGTTAACCATCACTCATCTATCACATGTGCGAGATTGCCCTGTAAGATTAGAGGGACAGCTGCCCTTTTCAGATTCTTTTTTGTTGGGAACGAGAACATCACTCAGTCTAGGCAGAGAGGACGCTCCCCTGGACTTACATTACCCTTCCCTTTTGCCAAAGGGGAGGGGGCGCCACTACTAAGGATTGAGTGATGGCCATATTATTCATAGGCCTTTGGTAACTTGAACGCCATTAAAGTAGCATTATTTGAGGGAGGACTGAGGAACTTCTGGGTGGGTGGCATAGAAAGCCTTGACCAGCTCCAAGCAGTTTTCATAATCTTGGGCTCAGATCCAACTGTTCTCAAAGGCTGGATATCCTTTTCAAGTGACGAGATATTAGAATGATTGCTGAGATTTGCGGGAATCCAGGATGCCCTCCACTTAAGACTTCACTTCACCCTCAATCACAATAGGCTCTGGATCTAAGGGGATTGCCCCCTTGAATGAGGACAACTGAGACACATTGAAGACTGGGTGTTGCTTCCAGTGAGGTGGCAATTTCAACTGAAAAGTGCCATTACCAAAATCTTTATCCACCAAGTGGGGACCTGAGCATTTTCTGGAAAGCTTAAGTGATGGCACCTGCATCTGCAAATGGCATATGTCAAGCATGATATATGAACTAACTTTTATTTCATGCACCAGGAGCCTCTTTCAATCTGCAAACCATAGGTAGTCAATTATAGCCTTGGTCAGATGCTCCCAAACCTAGTATTGTGTGGCCCATATATTTTGGACATGATCAGCGATGGCTGGTAACTCTGGGCAAAGGCAATGGACAACTGAGAATGAGGGGATGTACCACAAATTTGCTTCATATAGGAAAAACCCAGTGGAGGCATGCATTCCATTGTTATATGCAAACTGAGTACTAAAATCCTAGGGTTCTTCACTGATTGATATTTCCCAGAATGGTTAACTGCACAGGTTTAGTATGTGCACTCTTTTCATTTCTGATAGTATATGATATTCTATTGATTTAGTATGATGACTATTATCCATAGTTGAATAGATACCCAGTTCTGGTCCAACGCTTGACCTGTATTTATCCACAAATTACTTTTGATGTTGTCAGTAGGGACTTATACCCTTATCCGCCTAACTTGATCCACACTCAGATCTCTAAGTTTATGGCCTTTCCTTTCATCTCGTGGAGTCTCACAGAGTCTACAGCAATTCCCAGCTTAGCTCAGCCTATCTTCTTAAGGATCCTCAAACCTTACTCTTTATCCTACTAAAGAGTCCCCAATTAAAGCACACAGCAATAACCTCCTAAAGATGAATAGAACTAAAACCAATAATGAATTCTGCTAAATTAAACTCTATACTAATATGAAATATCAGGGGAATTTATAGAGGGAATTCGGCTCCCAACCCTTGGTTAGCACCTCAGTCTATAAACAGAAGCTGTTGCTGTTGAATTTCCCATTACCATCTCACCAGCAATGGTCTTTCCCATTTTGGTTAGGATTACTTCATCAGACATCCTTGAGACTTAAAACGTAAAATAGTCAGAATATGTGCCCCTAACGTTTTCCACTCAATTTCAGCAAATCAACCATATTTGGTAAGCGAGATGCTTAGGTAATGGGACTTGTTACCCATTATGACAGGCCATAAACCAATAGATTTATTTGCTAGTTGCAGGTGGCATCACTTACCTCGAAACTTGCTCTTCAAATTCCCGATTGGTCAGTGATGAAACCTGACCAATCCCAATCAGTAAACTTGATAGTTAATCATCAATCAACTATCAGATGCCACCATTAGTCAGAGACTCTTCCCAACGAGATCTTAATCATTTACACACGGATTGATCCCTGACAGATCTGAACCAGGTGAATTAACTAAAATTCCCCAAACATTATTCACCTAAAATCAGGGTCAACCAATATCCAATTCACTTGCCATAGGGCATTATCCCCTAACGATCCATGATAATCTAGATAGCTGGAAAGGTGGGCAAAAATCCCAGAACATCCTTTTATTGCCTAGATTTCAAGTAAGAATAGGATTGGGACAGGAAAATACCACCTCAGACACCAAGTCAAATATTTTTTAAGTTCTAGAGGATCACAGTCAATCTGCACTCAACGCTGCTTAGGACAACCTTCAGCATGTGGTTCACTTCCACTTCATCCTCACTTCTGCCTACTCAGAGCACGGTCCCCATGACCCTCTGTCATGCCAGGCTGATTGATTTACTAGTGACGATACTAATCCTGGGATCCAGTTTTCCCCCATCAGGGCATATGACCCGCTGTCATATTCAGGATAATTGATCTGGCGTCCTTGATTTCCTAATCTTTCTCCTTATCCTCGACAGGAGGTCCTTGCCATCAATGTTCATTTTGTGGCACAATCAAGAATGATCATTTATATTCATTCTTGTTATTTTCTCATAATAACTTCTTGGATCATATCATTATTAATTATTCTCTAGAGAGCTTATCTCATTAATTTAGATTAATTTTTATAATTAAGGCTTAGTTGATTTTAAAGTGCATAATGTCAACTATTATAAAAGTCTGACATCCCCCTCTTGTCCAGCTCATATGTCAAATTCAGAATCTCAGTACTAACAACTGCTTGACAGCATGTCTGATAAAGATGTTTGTCTCTTCCAACTGATGAGTTGATCTGCATGATGAAATCTCTTCTATGGTCCTCCCAGGACTCATACTCCCAGTCAAGTACCTGTAGCCAGTCCTTCAATGGAATTACTGGAAATGGTATCCAACCCAACAAAACCAGATTAGCAAAAATCTTGAATGACTCACAACTAATCCTCCCTCTGTCATTAATTCCCAAGTTAGATTTAGAAACTCTCCTGGATTCAGCTCCATCTTCAGATGCTCCTACAATTATCTTTGAACCTCCTGAAGCAATTCCCTCCACGCTTGATCAATCATTCCTCACCATATCTGACTTGCTTCCAGCGTTCCTTTTCCAACTCAGCCAGTTTTACAAACCAGTTGTTCTGTCAACTAAACTAGCCATCAGAAACCACAAACATTACAAGCTCCCCTATGTAGAATTGAGGACCTGGGTAACTGAGGCTCTAATTATAGCTCTGAACCCCTCCAATGTTGAACCCATCCTTTATTGAGACATTGCACCTATGCACTTTGCTTTTCCAGCCAAGTTTTTTAAGTTGGGCCATGAAGCTCCCAGCCTCTCCCAACTTCCATTGCTCCTTCTGCTTTCAATTCCAAGAATCTCGTAGTCATTGTCTGCAGGATGCCATCCAATTCCTGCATGACTATCTCATTTCTAGCACATCCCATTGGTATTTTTCCCTGATGGCTTTGATTGGGGGCATGATTCAGCAAACCTCGCCTAGTATCCCTTGTTTTATGCTGACTCATATGTCCAATGTTCTTGATGAAGCCCATCAGCAAGCACTCAAGACCAATCTTCTGGCTCTGGTGCCATATTGGGATTACTCAGGGTTATTTGCTGACTGCCTCTTCTTGTTCTGTTTCTTCCTGCCCCAATCTGTGGTATCAATTTGGCAAGTACCAATATTTCCATCTTTCTTCCCCTAGTCACGTTCTCACATGTATCAACCTCCTCTCAACAAATTTGGCTGTGAATAGGTCTAGCCCTTGCTAGCATCCAATCTCACATATATTTTGATGGTTTATTCACTCCTACTGCGATACATCCTCCCTCCCCTCAAGAGGTGACAAAGGCAGAATCATCCCTAAGTTGAGGATAACCAATTCAAATTATAAAAATATTTTTTTCTGTGAGTTTTCATTTTTTTTTCTCACTATATTTTTATCAATCTTTTATTTTTTTCTTTTTAATTTTTATAAGGGATGTGACCTTCACTCAGTTCAGTGGTCCATATTTTTTATTACCTCACACTGGTTCTGAGGAATACTTTGACCTGCCAGTTTTCTATGGTTTAGAGGCCTTATTTTTTAAGACTTAACCATCTTTTTGGTTCAGCGGTTCTTTTTCAGAATTAACCAAATCATCATGACATAACCATCTCAATGGTTCAGCAGTCCTTTGGGAACACTCTTATTATTATTATTTTCTTCAATCCACTGCTTCAAATATTTAGTATGGACTCAATTAACGATCTTTCCATCCAAGTGGTTCTTGATGGAATAGGCATCCCTTGCCATCTTAGCAATAATCTCAAACAGACCCAATCACAACGCATCTAACTTGTTTTTCTCATGAAACCATGCATATCACAATAGGCAACTTTTTTGCTTTTTGGTATTCTGATAAGGCTTGTTGGTTCTTATCATCCGTCATTTTTGCCTTGATCCTTTTCTTTAAGGTCATATCAAATGCTTATGATTGCATCATAATTAGGATATCTGACAATTGGATCACAACTGATTGGCACTCATCCCTGATGTTGGTTCCACCACAAAATATAGAATCAGTAGCAACGCGGCCTTCCTTCCATATTGTAACTCATAAAGAATTTTTTTCGTCGCTGTATGATGGCTTATATTATACAAGAACATCACCAAACTGAGGTACATCCCTAATGTGGAAGTTCTCCCTGCGACCAGCTTCTTCAGCGTCATGGACAGCATCACATTGACCCTCTCTACTAGTCCGTTTGTCTCCAGCCAGTAAGGTACTGACGTGACTCCTTGGATCCCATTATCTCATTTAATCTCTGGATCATTTGAGATGTGAACTTCATTTCATTATCACCCAATAAGACTTGCATATTTATGGTGGTATACAACTTTATCCAGGGTAAACCTTGCAGTTCTTGTAGCATCTACTTTTGCCAGAGCTTTCATTTTGACCCATCTATTCAGATGGTCGATTGCAACTATGATGTATTTGACTCCCCCTGTACATATGGTTAATAGTTTCATCATGATGATGGACATCATATGCTAGGCAAATCCAGGGCAGACCAGTCAATATCTGGGCATGTTCTTGTGAGGCTTGTGCAACTGGCATTCCACACAACAAGCCAGATAATCCAGTACATTGTAATTGATGGACTCCCAGTAATAACACTGGCGAATGTGATTGGTTGTTTTCCTCAGGCCTTTATGCCCAAAAACCTTATGTACAGCTTGAACGATAGCCACTTGTTCCAACAGTTTTTGAAATAGTAATCATTTTCCATCAATCATTTAATAAACTTGTCCATCCATGGTCTCAGTGTTTTTCATCACTTTTTGAAGCACATCTTGGATTTCTCAGGGCTTGTTCCTAATGCTACTTTGACAATTCTCTGGAATAGCTTATCTGGTTGCTGGTATACCACTTGGACCATTGGTAACCTTGATAAGCCATCCATATATTTAATGAGAAGCTTTAGCTTGGTGGACTATCTCATAAACATAAGCCTGTAGCTTCAATGCCCATTAGGCCAGTCATCTTTCCAGTTCTCTTAAATTGTGCAACCAATGTAACAAGAAGTGGTTTGTCACTAAGTTGAAGTGCGTTCCATGAATATACACCCAAAAAGTATCTAAATGCATAAATCACCACAAGGCATTCACGCTCAGTCATGGTATAATTCCTCTCAGCTGCTAAGAGTGTCTGGCTCACATATGCTACCAGATGTTCATCCAAAAGTTCATCCACTTGGCTCAGGATGGTGCCAATAGCCATTATCAAAGCATCAGTCAATATTATAAATTCTCAATTGAAATTCAGATATTTCAAAATTATAGAATCTATCAAATATGAGCTTAATTCATTATAAGAACTCTGGGCCTCTTCATTCCAAAAAATTCTTTTTTGTATCCTTCAGCAAATAAAAGAGGGGTTTGGTGATTCTCACAATATCCTGTATGAATCTTTAATAGTATCTGACCATTCCAAGGAACACTTGGATATCACAGACACTTTTTGGTACAGACATTCGCTCTATGGCCTCAATTTTTTGGGCTTGTGGCTGAAGTCCATTAGAGTTGATAATGAATACCAGATAATCCAGCTCTTTCTTCTAGAAGTGGCACTTCCTTGGCTTGATATTCAGGTTAGCCATGGACAGTTTCTTGAAGACTTCTTCCAAGTGGTGTAAATGGTCAGTAAATGTCCTACTGAACACATTATATTGTCAAGTACATCAGGACGCATGACAACTTCAGGTCATTTAAAATGGCGTTCATGAACCTCTGGAACGTCTCAGGCGCGTTACATAGACCTTGGGGCATCCTCGTTGGTTGATATACCCCTGTGTGGTGATAATCGCGCATTTCTCATGGTATTCTGATAACAAATCAATTTTCTAATATACAGATAATTGAGCCATTGCAGAGAATTACTTTGCTTCTCCCAATCAGTCTAAGGCATCGTCAATTTGTGGTAGTGGATACAAATCCTTCTTTGTTACTTGTTCAGCTTCCAATAATTGATCACTTTCTGATTATAGCCATCTTTCTTCTTTACAAATAGGATAGGTCTTGCCCAGGGACTTGACAAAAGAGCTAGAAGCCTATGCTTCACTAGTTAATAATCTCTTTTTCCACTAATAATTTTTCCGCCTTTGATAGTTGAATCGGTCTTCTTATTATTGGCTAATTTTCTCCAGTGTCAACTTTATGGATTACATTCCTCACGCATCCCAAATCGTGATCATCCTGGGTGAATACTTCCTGATACTTGTCAAATACTTTGAGCACCTCCTCCTTCTGTCTGTCTGCCATATTAGCGAGTTGCTCTTGATTGACCAATAGATTTATACTTTTAATCACCCCTGCCAGTAATCCCATCTCATCAAGGGTCCCAAAATTGTGGAATTTCCTCAATTCAGCCAACAAGATTAGATGAACAAACATGATTTGATTCTTCTCAATTTTCATTGGTTTTTCACTCAAATTTACCAGGAAAACTCGAATTTCTCCATGGTCCAGCATTATTATTCCAGGAGCCACCCAAGGCTCTACTCTGAACTTCTTCCAATAGCTTCCAAATTCTCCATATTGCAGTTTAGGTTTCTCCAATGTCAATCCTGTGCCAACTATGCTCTGTGATCCTGGTGGTATGGTCCTCAAACTCTTGATCCTCAATGGAATTTCCCGATTTTCCAGGATTTCCATCAAAATTCTCATCACTTTCATATAACTAATTGGTAACGAATTGGGACAATACCATCATTGTAGATCAGATTGATGAAATTATTCTCTTGGTCAGTGGAGCTTCCCCATCTTTCTGATAAACTAGTGATAACATCTGACCCAATATGGTCAATGTATTATCCTTGTAGTTACATCTAACTCTGTACTTTCATAGAAACTCTGTCCTAATCAGAATATTGTAGTTTTGGTTGGCCAAAACTTTTTCTGGGACGGATACCACTAAAGATCCAAATCAGAGTGGCAAAGCACTATATGCTCCACAGGGAATGGTGGTATTTGACCCAGCTGTCCCATATTCTTTCTTTTTTTAGTACTAGATGGTTGTCCCATATTCTTTCTTGTGTTCTAAATAGGGCAAGTTCCTTATCTTCTTCACCAGCTTGGTTGAGATAATATTGATAGGCGCTCTACTGTCAATTATTGCCTACACCCATACTCAATTAACCATCAAATCAATATGTACACTTGGAGTATTGTAAAATCGTATTTACTGAGTGTATAGTGGTATTATTTTCCAAATTAAGGGTGTGTATAAATTGCGCCAATAGATCAGGAAACAACTTATTGATCAAGCTAAGGGGAATAGATATGTTTGCCTCATCTAATTTGAACTTGGTTAATTCTTCTGATTCTCTGCAGCTTGAATCTTGTCTGCTAGTTGTTGTGCATATGGCCAAGCAAATTCCTTAATAGTTTTGTGGTTGTTCCCCTTTGCTCTGGATCTGGTTACTGCATTGGCACCCAAATTGACTAATTAAAACCTTTGATCTTAGTATCATCATCAAAAAACAGATCATTAATAGAATTTCTTCATGAAAGATATTGGGGGGAACAGGTTTATCCGAAGCTCTAGACTGTTCCTCGTCTAGTCCAAGGGCCCTTTTCCTGACTCATGTGTGAATTTGAACTCTTTTGTTTGGACTACATTGATCTGCTACAAAGGCTTCTTTCATTGAACAGTAAAGTGTTCTTTTCCTCTGCACTGGTAACAGCGTTTTTCTTTTTTATTGATCCTCTTGAACTCTTTGGGCTTATTTCCTATCATGATTCAATTATTAAACTCTTTAGTGTTTTTGGTCCCCTTTGTAGGATTTGAATTTCATAATGGACTTGGTTTAAAGCTTTTATTAGTGGCATCAAATGTAGCTCATATATCTTTAAATGATCCACCATCTGTAAGGTGGTAACCTCAGTTAAAAACATGTAAGACATCATTTAATGTAAATTACATTAGGGCCAAAGGGCCACTTTCAATGCGATCTGTTCATCAAAATTGTCCAGTACTTTTGCTCTGACCAAAATCTGCAATTCTTGGTAGAAACAATGAGCAAACCATCTAGTACTAAAAAAAAACAATGAGCAAAACTTGCTAAGGACTTGTCCTTCTGGAATTGGATTCCCATGAATTCTTGTTTGCACTTTGGCATATGCATGGGACTTCCAAATTCTTTCATGATAGCCACCTTGGCTCTGAGTACGACCAGATGTACCCCTCTAAATGGGTTAACACTAAGTTCTGACAATTGGTGTCCAAACAGTTCATCACTGTCAAAGCCTTTTGACAATTGCCATAACCAAACATTAATATGGTGAACAATTGGAATAACGCAGGGCGTTATCTTTAAGGAATGTAGGTAATTTTGGCGTAGTTCTAAATTCCTATGAAGTTTCTCTAGCCTTCACTCTTGGTTTGGATACTTGAATGACTTTGGGAGTGATTTTGGGAGTCATCTCCAAAATGGCTGTGAATGCAGCCAGCATATTTTATGGAATATTTGACTTCTTAACTGGAGTTCTTGGGGTCCTTTCTTCAGCGTCATCGCCACATAGGGCTCACATTCACATTTATGAGACTTCAACTCTTTGACTTGCTTCACTTAAAGTTTTATATCTGAGCTGAGTGAACGCAATTGAACATGATCCATTTCACATTTAGTTTTTATAAAACTTCTTAAACAAGATCTCCTTCCTTCTTTTTTAACGTTGTATCTTTCCCTAGTAACTCATTGCCAAAATAGAGACATCTTTAACTCCTTCCTCAATCTTGGTAACTCTCTCCTCCAAGACAGAAATTCCTTATGATCTTTAGAATTCAAGGCGTTATTGTTGACAGTTGCCAACTCCATCCAGATTTTTCTTAACTTGTCCTTGTACAACATCTGGTCCTAGTATCCTAACCAAATAAACTACCTGTAGTGCGCACCAATTGTTAAAATTCTAGGGGCTTCACTGCTCATTTATGAATATTAACCCCTAAAGTGATAACTTGCACAGGTTCATTTTTTTGCTATCCTCGCATTGTCTGATGATATGATATATAATTAATAATGGTATGAAGGCTATTATCTATAGTTGATTAGATAACCCATTCTGGTCCAACGCTTGACCTGTAATTCTCCACAAAATACTCTTGATGTTGTTAGTAGGGACCTAAACCCATATCCGCCTAACTTGATCCACGCTCAGATCCCTAAGTTTACGTCCTTTCCTCTGGTCTTGTAAGTCTACATAAATTCTCGTCTAAACTCAGCTTCTTTTCTTAAAGATCCTCGATTCTTACTTTTTATCCTTCTAAAGAGTCTTTAAATAAATCACATAGCAATAATTTCCTTGAATATGAATAGAACTAATACTAATTCTGCTAAGTATTGTTTTTTATTCAGTGAATTATCAGGGGCATTTATAGAGGTAATTCAGCGCCCAACCCTCAGTTGGCGCCTCAATGATGAAATGGCAGCCGTTTCCATTGAGTTACCCTTTTTCATCTCATCAGCGATGGTATTCCCCATTCTTGTTAGTATTCTGTCATCAGACATACTCTAGACCTAAAACATAAAGAGTCAGAAAACGTGTCCCTAAAGTTTCCTACTTAGTCCCAGCAAGCCAACCATATTTTCTAAGCGACCTGCTTAGGTAATGGGACTTGTTACCCATTAAGGCAGGTCATGAACCAACTAATTGATTTGCTAGTTGCAGGTGGCATCATTCGCCTCGCAACTTGATCCTAAGATTCCCAATTGATCGGTGATGAAACCTGACTGATCCAATTGGTACACCTGATAGTTAACTATCAATGAACTATCAGATGCCCCAAAATTCATTGGCAACTCTGCGTGACTAGATCTTGAGCATTCACCCATACTGACCCCTGATGGATCCAAACCAGGAGAATTGTCTAAAATCCCCCAAACATTGTTAACCTGAAATCAGGGTCAACTGATGACAATTCACTCACTATAGGGAACTATACCCTAGTGACTCATGATAATCTAGACGGCTGGGATTGTGGGCAAAAAATTCAACAATATACATGGGACCAAGTAAAATATTGTTACTGCCCATGCTTCCTTGCAATGGTTATATAATCTAAAAGATTTCAAAGGTCAGTTAGCATGATGGGGCTTGAAATTACAGAACTACGACTATAAGATAACTCATCTCTCAGACCATACCTCTAATGAGAAGGTTTACACCAGTATGTCACAAATGAATTAGGCAATACTATCCAGCTTAGTGACCGCATAATGGATAAGATTACCAAGACCATACATGAACCCACGCACTATGTCCGGATGTCATGACACAATCACAGATTGAAGTTCTGGGGACACTTCACGCCAACGGCATGGTTTGGCCCCACAACAACACTGAGAATGAGGCTAATTCTTGGCCTAGCTTGCTACTCAATCTGATACTCTAGATATGAGTTTATAAATATAAAATAAAGTATCTTAGTTTTCTGCAGATATGCCTGCAATGTTTATTTGTATAACTAAGCACCTTAGTATATGAAATAAACCTTTCAGATTCCGCACTCTTCTTAATATATCAGTTGCAAAAACCCTTATTTAAGCTTTCATCTTACCCTAAGCTCTTAAGTGATGTCTAGAGCATCATTTGTGATGACTCAATATCCCATTTTATCAATATTTAAAGATTCTGGAATGCTGGTGTAATATTCTGCCAGAGTTTTTCTACACTTCTGAATATCAGATTTCTTATCTTTGATACTCTATTTCATAATCTGATTTTCTGCCAAACTCACTTCAGGCAACTGTTCTTTGATTCCTTAGTAGGGACTGAGACTTTACTAATTAGGTTAATGTATGAACCAGGCTGCACCCAATCAATTTAGATACCCATCAGCGCTCTGATGTACTTTTGCAACTACCTGTCATAGCTTCCATCACTACTTTTGCAGATCAACTCTTCATAAAATAGAAAGTTAAAAATAATGCCACCAAAAAAGCCTGGTATTTATAGTACGTTAGATTGGCTCATGAAGAACACTGAATTACAAGATGGCAATTATACAAAATTGTGGGGAATGACCAGAGACTATCCCCCACCTACTGCTTGTCTGGGGATAATCATGAAAGCTCATCGTGCAGTAGGACATGGGGCTTACTGAAGACCTTAAAGCTGATCCAACAAAGATATTATTGGGAGTTTTTAATATTTGCATTCAAGGTGTGTTAATAAAATGTCCTGAAAGTCAAGCCCACCATCCTTATAAGCCCATGACTACTTACCAGTTAGTCAAGACTAATTGACCTAACACACATTGTCTATCAATGTTCTAGACCTTTTCTGACTAGCAATTAAATATAAAATACATCATAGTATCAATCAATTATTTCACTAAGTGGGTCAAGGCTTGGTCCCTCAAGGATCATGGATTGATAATGATTGCAAAGTTTATATTGGAAAAAAATAATATACTGATATCGTCGTCTGAAAGTTCTCCTCATGGACAATGAAACTGATTTCACATCTTAAATTGTTCCCAAACTAAATGAGTTAATGGAAATCTGCAGGGTTCTTACTGTCCCTTATCATCCCAAGACCAGCAAAATGGTGAGACGTGCAAATTTTACCTTAGAACATGCTCTTAAAAAGTTTGCTAACAGTTTTTGTCTCAATGGGCCATATATGTGGACTCAAATCTTTTCGCCTAAAACAATAGTTACCACAGTAGTATGAGATATTCACCTTTTAAGCATTTATATGGTTGACAATCTGTATTACCACCTTTGTTACACTCCATTACATCCAACGGGGACAAAATTTGGCCATCCAAATACTTTGACCAACTAGTAGAATCACTAATTAAGATTAAGACTCAGGCCTATGGAGCAGCCCTGACCCAAAATAAATCAGAAGGAAGGAATGACTTGCATAGGTTCACAGTGGTGAGCTTTACAGATGGCGATTGAGTCAATTACTGCAATACTTATGGATTTGATAGAACGCATAAGTTGTCTACCTTATGGAAAGAACCTTAGGTTATACTTGAATGGGTCTCTGCCAAAGCATACACTATTAAAAGCTTTATTGATGGATGAATAGTTAATTACATTCATGCCAAGTTTCTCTGTAATTATTATGAACCTGACTCTCCTATCAAAGATCAAGTGGCAAATCAAATCAAGGGGGAAATGGTGGAAAATCATTGATTTAATTCCTAGTTATGAATCAGAGCTGTAATACAATCCCAACCCTATTATCAATTTTACCCTAAAATGAATTGCATTGTAGTTGGCCCTATTACTTTCCATTTGAAAATTTCCTGACAAATCAGATCTTTTTCAAAATTCCCTTTTACAACAGTTACTGATCCTCTTAATAAGAACATTACTGCAACTTGAATGAATTATTTTAAACTAAAAATATTATTTGCACATTAAGCTAGAAGATTACTTTAGTATGTCAAAATTTGTCATTTATAAGTGTATATTTTTAACCATTAGTATTATCTAGACTAAAGTATAAAGGAAATTACCACGTAGTCATTTTATATGGTAGTTTAAGTTTGGAGGAGCGCCCCATCTTGTTGGACTGGGTGGAGATCTCATTCCCATCAAAAATGGGTCCAAAAAGGCCAGCTGCCCCACTTGTCTCCCAGAGCAACCTCTCCCATGTGATGAACGAGAAATGGGTAACAGCTTACCCTTTAAGGTCTCCATTACCCATCCCAGTATTAACTTCAGACAAATTGATACTGCAAACCAAGAAATTTGTGCTGAGCTATCAGAAAGTTGGCATCCCCATGGAGAGAAGGCTTAATAGAATTTGATGATAACAAGCTTTTGGCATCAAGGTCCAAGTTCCACAAACCCTTAGCAATAAATCCCTTGGGCGCTTACTTTCGGCAAATAAAGCATCTAGTGTCAAATCTTCACCAAAGCTTGCCAATGGCATCAGGCCATCAGTAAATTTTGCCACCAGTTTGAAAACCTCCATAAAATCATCAGAATCTTCATCCAATATACCTCTTGGCCAAAAAAATGCTGGAGCAACCAAGTACAGGTAGGTTGGGCGCCCTGAACCTGTTTTCAACCTCTTGGGACTGCTTATATGTGGGTTAAGACTTGGGAGGTTCCCATTGCCCATTGGGCAAAATGCCATCGCTCTAATTATCAAAACTGTGGAAAACCCACAATTTGGGCGTCCATGGATGAACTGACAATGACTAGGCCTGCTGCTGATTCTTTAAAAATTGGTTCTAAATAGGTACATTTTCCTTCCCTCACTTAAGATTTTCCAGGTAAAGTCAAATCTCAAGGGCCCCAAACTCACACTTTCAGAAGCTATTCCCCAATTGGTTTTCTATTTGAGCAGTCTTAACACACTGAGAATATTGTAAGTTGATTTTCTTATTTTAAAATTCATTAAAAATCTTCCTGTGTTCTAATTTATTTGATTAAGTTCAATATTTTGCCAAACCCCATGACATCTCGAATGTGGCCTCACAGGCCTCATATTGACTGGGCAATCCCAGTCATGTTAGTAACTTTGGTTCCTAATGCAGTCAATTGGGCCTATCATGTTAAGAATTTTTGGAACTCTCCCCAATTGCAGAGGCCATCTGCCAGCAGGATCTTGGTATTTTGCGGCCCAACTATCCCCACTCCAGGCGAGAATCCACCCCCTTGTCAATGTTTTCATAACCAAATATCCTATGGGAAGCACCAAATTGCCTAATCCGATCTTGCAATTCCCTACACCCAGTCCCGTTAGACCTGGAGCCACAACAGCCTGGTTCCTTTCTGGGTTGCTTTTTAAGCTCGTAGCACATATTCATTCAATTATTACCTATCTCCCTGAACATTTTAATGACATTTGAGTGACAATGCCTCTAGCATTCTGGCTCACTTTTGGGTGCTTCTGCATCCCATCTGGGTAAGCCAGTATAGAATTTATCTGCCGTCTCCCTGACAGGTAGATCTAGGTTTGAACTGGCCAGCAATAACCTGTACAAGTCGTGCACAAAGGGACTTTGCACTATTAGGGTAGTACTTTTGTAGTCAATCTTGTATGGTTAGTCAAACCTGAATCTCAACAAAATCAAAAGTAAATTAGGTAAGTCCCATAATGCTGCCACACATTTTCCCATACTTCCTAAGATTTCAAAAAATCTGATGGCTTTTGTTTTATGACGTTTAAGTAACAATAATTTGATTTTGCTGGGTAAGGTTAAAATTCTGACCCAAATTTCACCCTCCCTTCTATTGTTTCCCTTAGATCTCTTTCAGATTTTTATATGGAAATTTTCTTACAATCAAGTGCCAGAACTCCAAGAATAAAACGCCTTGTGTTAAGATTTTTCAATAAAGCTTTGAAAAGCTAAATTAGGGAGCAGCTAATCATGATGTGCTCTATCACCTCTCCTTACTTCAGTTTTTGAAAAAAATGCAAACTGACCCTCTCCTCCAAATTTAGAACTTAGGAACCTGCAATATGAGAAGATGTTTAATCCATAAGATGCAGCTCCTAATAAAACAGCATGGTAACACATATCCCACTTTCCCTATTTACAGGTCATTGAACTTACTTGTGAGGGTACTATACTATTATGCTTTAAGTCATTTAGTTTATAAAGTAATCTTTACCCATTTCCATGGTTTAATTATCATCTTTCAGCATTTCTGTGCACCATGGCGCCCATTGAGGTCATTTTAGTGCATCCATAAAGATGTCTTTCCCATTGTCACCTAGAGGGCTATGTGACCATTTTAATATTATTTGTTTGGTGCCTTTGGTGCTCCTTGGGAACTGTTGTGCTTTAAAAAGGAACTTGGGCTCATCCACAACTTATGATGCATGTTAGTTCTTTATTACAGAACAAAACTCCCAGAAATATAAAACTCTAGCAGATTAATGATTCTTTGGAATTTGATTCATGACTTTATGGAAACCTTCAGAGTTTTAACCACTGGGTCAAAACGTATCCTGGTTGCTACCATAGATCCGCTAGATGGCCAGTTGCATAAAGTTTCCCATATAAATGCAATCACTAACTCCCAAAATTTTATGTGAAAATAATGTTAGCTCATAAAGAATACCATGCACCATCCTCACAGACAAATGGTCACACTTAAACAATAGTTTAGTTAAAGAATTGATGATCTAAGTCCACACATAATACTCCATGACCACCTCTTACAAACCTAGATGTAATGAGAGATAAAGTGGTTAAATCAGATATTGATGCATGCACTTGAATAAAGCACCACTGATAACCCTGAGAAGTGACAGGAATAATTTCCTCTATTTTATGGGCCTATTGCAAAGATCCATAGTACCACTGTTGGTTTTTTCCCACCTTTCCAGCCTCCTAGATTACCATGGATTGCTAGGGGATAATTTCCTATGGCGTGTGAATTTTTTTATTTAATTGAGGTAAGCTGACCAGGGGATGGACATTACCGAACTAAAACTAAAATCATAATAAAAAATAAACAATTCAAACAAAACGCCCAAAATGGTTGGATTGATTTAATGTACCTAACAAATATCCAACCAGGTGGGCAGCGAATACTGCTATCCCTCCATGGTGGACGGGGAGGGGGGATCAGGGGCTTGTCTTTGGCTGCATCCATCTCATCCCAGAGTAAGGTGCATGTTAAGGCAGATAGTAAGGGTGTGGGGGCATCAGCGGTATGGGGTTTGATATCCTTGATGATTAAAACTTCTGAATAGTTGCCAGCCATCATAATGCCAACGATGTATCTGGCCAAAGTGTCTTCATTTTTGAGGCAGGTGTCTGGGGGTTTAATGAATGTGGCTATGTTTTTTCAAGTTATTTTTGCTTTCAGATTCTGTGCTACTATTACCACATTCTGGATGGCTTCAGTGACATTTTTGTGTAGAGTTTCATATTGATCTTGCTTTGTGTAGTAAGATCTTTGGGAATAACAGGAGGTGGAATTCCTCCTGCAAGCGCAGCCACATATTTGGCAGCAGCTTTGCAGAGCAGATGGCAGTCTGGTGTGGCGGCTACTTCTACTGCAAGCTGGTGGTCGCTGTAGAATGGTTCAGCATTAAGTTGTGGGACATATTTCTGAGGCATGAATTTTGCATCCCATTCTGCATTACAGAGCCGCTCAACTTGCAGTGATGGTTCTTCAATGACATTAACTGATTTGTCAATTTCATCCAATAATTCCCATGGGTTTTGGTTGAATTGGATTGGGGAATCAGTGTACAGTTGAGGTTTGTTCAATTTGTTTGCGGATGCATGGGATCAAACTGGGATCCAATCCAATATTTGATTGGAGGAATTATTTTTGGCATTGGGGTGGGGAGGAGGCTGATTGGTGGCTGCAGGTGCAGCTGCAGCATCAGGCTTTGGGGGTGGAGGAGGTAGGATTGTGCCCCATACCTGAAATTGTACAGGGAGGGCATCAGATTGGAGCTCAGTGGATGAGTCATCTGATCCATTTGACATGGTTGAGTAGGGGCATTTGCATTTTGAGTGGTCTAACTTGAAACATGATGGACAGATCATCTGCCCGCCCTCGACACAGGCCCAAAATAGATAGTTGGGTGCTGAGGGAATAATGGTGCATGGCGGAATTGCCACCATAATTTTACTAAATTCATTGCTTATTGTGGCATATGCCTGAGGCCCAGCAAGTCGTGTGGCCCCATTTGGGACCACAAATTGTAGGATGGGGTTGGAGCCATAGGCTGCCAAACTGGCCATCAGCTCCTTGTGGAGCACTTCAGGGGAGGTGGGTGGGCAGGCCAGCAAACTGGACCACCAAAGTGGTGTCCGCTGGGAGCTGAGTCTGAGTTGTGGGTAGAGAGGTGCCCTGGTATACCAGGGGCACAGTTGCTGCAGTGGCAGCATCAGCTTTGCGGATGAAGCTGAGATCAAAGTACCCCTTGTAGGAGCAGAAATCAATGAATCTGGTGGGTATCATCACCACCTGTGCCATTTTGATAATGGCTTGGTCGTGGTATGGGAATAGTTTCCCATATTCGACCCTTAGGCCATAGTGCATGTTGCTCCAGGGGAGCACTAGGGGGCAGCGTGGTACCACTTGGGTATGAGCAAGGTGGGCATCCAGGTCCTTGGGTGGAACAAATTGGCCTATGGGTTTGGAATGAATGGGTGAACCAGTTCTAGCACATTTTCCTGCTGGACGGAAAATGGCAGGGGGAGTTTCACCGCTGCCCCACGCTGGAGCAGCCAGCGGAGAATCTGATGACATTGGAGCAAAACTACTATGGGCGAATATGATTTCTTTTTTTAAATTTGTGTAATTTGGCTCAGAAAGTTACACCGAGTTGAAAGAGAGTTATTTTATGCCGTGTGAATTTGATATTAGTTGATTCCAATTTAATGTTATTACTGTTTGGGAGATTTTAGGTAAATTGCTAGGTTTAGATCCATGAGGGGGATTGATTCAGGTTAATGCTTAAAATCTCAATGGGAAGAGTTGCTGATGAAATGGGGGCATCTAATAGTTAATTGATGATTAACTATCAGGTGTACTGATCGAGATTGGTTGGGTTTCATCACTGATCAATTGGGAATTTGAAGAGCAAGTTGCGAGGTGAGTGATGCCACCTGCAACTAGCAAATTGATCAGTTTTTTCACAATCTGCCATAATGGGTAACAAGTCCCATTACCTAAGCATCTCGCTTGCCAAATATGGTTGATTTGCTGGGATTGAGTGTAAAACGTTAGTGGCACATATTCTGACTATTTTATGTTTTAGGTCTCAAGGATGTCTGATGAAGTAATCCTAACCAAAATGGGAAAGACCATTGCTGGTGAGATGGTAATGGGAAATTCAACAGCAACAGCTTCTGTTTATAGACTGAGGTGCTAACCAAGGGTTGGGAGCCAAATTCCCTCTATAAATTCCCCTGATATTTCATATTAGTATAGAGTTTAATTTAGCAGAATTCATTATTGGTTTTAGTTCTATTCATCTTTAGGAGGTTATTGCTGTGTGCTTTAATTGGGGACTCTTTAGTAGATAAAGAGTAAGGTTTGAGGATCCTTAAGAAGATAGGCTGAGCTAAGCTGGGAATTGCTGTAGACTCTGTGAGGCTCCACGAGATGAAAGGAAAGGCCATAAACTTAGAGATCTGAGTGTGGATTAAGTTAGGCGGATAAGGGTATAAGTCCCTACTGACAACATCAAAAGTAATTTGTGGAGAAGTACAGGTCAAGCGTTGGACCATAATGGGTTATCTATTCAACTATGGATAATATTCTTCATACTATTATCAATCAACTATCATCTATTATCAGACAACGCGAATTTGCACATATGAAACCTGTGCAATTAATTTTTTTAGTAGTTATAAGTCTTTAACGATTAATGAAAGCCCTTAAATTTTATAAAATTTGTGCTCACAACAGGGGATAGTTGAGTGGGATACACCAGTACAAGATGCCATACCAGGATAATATATGATACTCTGGATTGAGTTGTCAATTATCAACAAGACTGCCTTGAATTTAGCCAATCATGAGGAATTTGTTTCCTTGGAGGAGAGAGTTACCAAGATCAAGGAAGGAGTCAAAGATGTCTCTAATTTTGGCAATGAGTTGCTAGGGAAAGTAACGTCATTAAAGAAAAAGAAAGGAGATTTAGTTCAAAAAGTTTATTCTTGATAACTGAAATTGAAGCGGATTTCTTCAATTGCATTCATTTAGCGCAGACATAGAGTGTCTAATGAATAAAGTCGAAGAGTTGAAGACTCATAAATGTGAATGTGAGCCTTATGTGGCGATCAATGCTGAAGAAAAGACACCAAGAACTCATGTTGGGAAGTTGACTATTCCATAAAATATGCCAACCACTTTCACAGACATTTCAGATATGACTCCCAAAAACACTCCTCAAGTCAGTTGAGTAGCCAAAACAAGAATGGTGGCTAGAGTACTTCAGAAGAATTTAGAGCTACACCAAAATTACCCACATTCCATTGATATAACACCCCTGCGTTTTTCTGATTGTTTGACATGGCAATGTTTGAGTACGTGTCAGGAAAGTATCTATAGCTCTCCAAATCCCATCATGGTGGTGCTCAGTGAACAAGACCAACGCAAGGAAACTAGTAGTTATTGTTATAATAAAGATAGCCCAGCAGAGGGTGCTTGAGCTGAGGTGACATAAGGCGAGAGTGTTTAGAAAAGTTAAAATAACAATGATTGAGCAATCCTCAAAACTTGGTTGTGCCCAGAGGGCAATTTTTAAAAAGGTTTAGTACAGCGGTAAAGTTCACAGGTGACCTGGTTTAAAGGGAACTGGGTGGGCCCAGCAGTTTACCTGAGCCTGTACAAATTTTAAAGAAAATAAATTGGCTAACACATTGTAAGACCACCTCAAAGGGGTCTGCGCACAAGTTCACCCAAGTCAACATATGGAAAAACATAAAAAGACTATAGGGTTATAAGGGAAGATGACCAACAAGAAACGTTAGTCTTGATCAAACATAATTAAGTCAACTCGGGGAAATTATGGATTGGAAAAAGTGATACCAAGCCTTGGTGCACCAATAGGCGCATAATTCCATCTGAAAGGGTAATATACTTTGAAAATGACCTTACTTGAGTGATCAATTGAAGTTGAACCTTACCTGAGCTCACAATTTCATAGATAGAATGGGTTTTGAACCCCCATTCACCAATTAACCAGATTGAGCCATCATCATTAAATAAAAAAACTCATTTGTTTTAGTGTGAGAGCTGAAACAAGGGGCTGGGTGTTAGGCACCTCGCTTGCACCAACCGGGGAATACCTAGCCTGTACCCAGCGTTGATCCAAGGTGTGCCTAAGGTCAGGAAGGTTCTAAAATTTGACCCTTTGGAAATCCTGCCTCCCATAATTGTCCTTGCTGTTGGTGCCCTCAATAAAATTATGTAAACATGACATTACCCTCTCCTCTTTTTTGGGCTCCACCCCCTCCAGAGGAATTAGCCAAGGAAAGTTTTGTAGGCAGGGGCCAACTTCATGGCAGCAACGTCTTGGTTTAACTTTGATCCTGCAGCCTCAGGAAAACACTCATGGAATACTACAATTAGATCTTGGGCATGGGCGCAGTCACGCATTAGGACCCAACTGTTCTCCACAGCATCAAACCCCTTCCAGGATACAAGATACTTGAGTCTTCTTCTTACTCAACGAGAGGCTACAATCTCCTCCACTTCCCATTCTGGCGCCCCATCCACAAGATAAGCCTTGAAAGTCTCTAAGGGGCCCTCAAACAATGTGAGATTGCTTTTGTGGAATACTGTTTAGATTAGAAATGAGGGGGGAGATCCAACTGGTATGAGGCATGTCCCACCTTCTTAACAACGCGCGTTACAGCCTGATCCTCTTTGGTCCCAGTTTTTTGCATAGTTGCTTAATTGGGAAGCTTTTAGCATCCAGCATCACGAGATCTCCTTCCTTGTACATTGGTCCAACTCGTCTCTTACCATCAGCATTCTCCTTATAAACCTGCATAGCCGCATCTAAATTCATGCTCACCCCCTGGTGTACTTTCTTGATTATTTTTGCAAAGTCCACCACCGCTTCCACCTTGGATCCACAACTGGGCTCCATGTTGAAGGTGGTATTAAAGCCATAGTTGGCGAAGAAGGGGGAACAACTGATTGATGCATGTTGGGCGTTGTTATAACTGAATTGGGCCATGGGGAGATGAGAAACCCAATATGAATGGTTTGCGGTGGTGTAACACCACAAGAACTGCTCGAGGCACTGGTTCACTTGTTCAGTCTGCCCATCTGAATGAGGGTGATAGGCAGTTGAATGGCAGGGGTAATTCTGAAGAGTCTTACACAACTCTTCCCAAAAGACTGATGTAAACTGGGTTCTCCAATCCCTAATTATTTCTTGCGGGACCCCATGAAGGGCGAACACATGAGCAACAAAAAGTTTAGCCATATCAGCCACGGTGACTGTGGTTATTTAAGGTATAAAGTGGGCAAACTTCATGAAAATGGTACACCACCACCATAATAGCATCGTAGCCATCAAATACAGACAATTCCACAATAAAATTTACCAATAAGAAAGTCCAAGGCCCATCAGCCATTTATACTTGTACCAACAACACCACTAGAGGCTGGCGATTTGGTTTCATTTGGTTGCAGACTAGGCACTATTTACAATATCTGCCTACCTGAGCGGCTAACCCCTTCCAATTTTAAGTGTGGCGAATTAGCTCTAACGTCTACAACTTCCCAGGATGGCCAACAGTGATTCTGTCATGATGGTCCCAGATGATTTCCAGGAGAAGTGGTCCATTAGGAAACCATAGATGCCCCTGAAACCACACCATATCATCCTTTACATGATAGCCTCTGGCGATGTCCTCCTAAATCATTGCGCTCTTGGCAAGGACCATTTTATATTCAGCTGACAAAGGCTGAGAAAGGACTACCTTTCTGAACATACCATATTCCTCCGCATTTTCCAAAGGAGCAAGCGCTGGATCTTGGCCAAGGGGGAGGGAAGTTGAGACACAATCTTACCTGGTGGATTCATCAAATGGGTATCTTGCACCTCAACCTCCTTAGGATCAGGAGTTAGTTCAGGGTTGCAGCTCAAAGCATCCGCTAAACCATTCTCCTTGCCCTTAGTAAACTCATAAGAAAGCGCAAATTGGACAAGAGTTTCATGCTAACAGGTCTGCCGTGGGGTTAGGACATGAGGAGCACAGTAGTACAGCAAGGCACAGTGATCTGTACATACGCAAAAGGGTTGGGATGAGCCATTCAAGTGATGACGCCAATAAGTCAGCGCCTCAACCGCTGCTAATAACTCTTTATCATATATGGCGTGGCTTACTCTGATAGAGACATCTTTCTAGAAAAATATCTCACTGGATGCTCTATTCCATCTTCGCCTACTTGTAATAGGGCTGCCGCTATGGCGAAGTAGGAGGCATCTGAAGCAACAATAAACTCTTTATTGGGTAAACATGGCGAAGAACGGATGTGGACAGCAAATTACACTTTACTTATTGGAAAACATCCTGCAAAATGGGGACCACTGGAGTACTTTTGCCCCACTCGACTTATACAAAGATGGTGCAATAACAGAAATGTTCATTGTGAAGTTCTTAAGGAACTTACACGTCCCCAAAAAGCTCCTCAATTCCTTAACCAAAGTTAGAGTGGGCCTCTAATAAATCGCATTCTCCTTGTCTTGAGTAATCATGTGCCCTTGGTCAAACACAACGTTGCCCAGAAAGGTGACCTGGGACTTAAAGAAACCACATCTACTTATTTTTTTGTGAGGTCAGCTGCCCTCAAGCGCTTCAACACCTACCAAGGATGTACATCTGGGACTCATTATCAGGGAAAGTGCCAAAATATCATCCATGTAAGCTACCGCACATACCTCAGCAGGTCCCCTAAAGCCATATCAATACAGCGTTGAAAGATAGCAGGGGCATTTTTAAGCCCAAAGGGCATAACCCAAAATTGAAAAATCTTTTTTCTGGTATGGAATGTGGTCAGCAACTCCTGGCCCTTCTTAATCCAGATCTGATTGAATGCGTTAAGGCAATCCAGCTTGGAAAAACTTTCGCCTTCTCCACATAGAGTGTAATCTGGGAGTCCAGTTAGATGGGATGCAAGTCTGGTATGGTGACGTTGTTAAGATTTCCATAATCTGTGCATAAGCGTAAGGTACCATCTGCCTTTTCCACAAAGAGAAGTGGTGAACACAAAGAGATGTTCGCTGAAAAATAGCACTTATGGCTAACTGCTCCTTAACCCATACATCTAAGGCCGCTTCCTCCTGTACCTTCAATGTCAAGTTGGGGAAGATATAAACACCAAAAATGTGAGCTTGAACTCACAATCAAACTCTGAAAGATATGGTAGTACATGGCTGAAGCTGCATCAAATGAAGATTCCAACTCCTCCAAACATGAAGGCATGGGAACCTCCACAGAGGGCTTCAACAACGGGGAAAGACTGAGATTGTGAATATTGGGAAAGTGGGGCAAATCGCCCTAAAAAGTTGGCTTCATCCAAAGGAACAACCAATTTGTGACCATTCTTTAAAGCTAAGGATAGGGTATTTTCTTTCAAGTTGATTCTGACGTCAAACTTTCGCCACCATTCTACCCCCAAAATGATGGGGTACAAGAGGTTTTTGATATCTTGGAAGTGGTCAGACAAACGATATTTGCCAACTTGATAGTCCACAAGCCCCATAATTTTCAGCGTAGGAATACCTTGGGAAGCCCCTCCTCTAACCATACCACCTGGCAAGTAACTCAGCTTAAGGTAGTCGGCTAGGCCTTGGTCAATAAAATTCTCAGAGGCTCCAGTATCCACCAGAATAGTAGTGCTGAATTTCCCTAAAGGGGTGAAAGGGTAACAGTCAATAAAAAATAATTTAATTGATCTTTATTTATAGCAGAAAACGCCAATACTTATCCACCAAACTCTTCTTCAGGGTCTAGCATCCCCCAGGGTACGTTTTTGCATCAAAGAATAGAGAGGCATATTTGGCCACTCTTACTAATGAGGCCACATATCCCAAAGTTGGAATTTTAACCAGATGGAATCCTCCAATGATTAATCGTTATTTGGGATGATATGGCCAATCCTGGTGGAATGGCTTATTGACTGAATTTCGTGTTATTTGATATGATTGCTGGTTAGTTGCTCCCCAAATAAGGTTGAGATAAAATTAGTATTCCACCGAGTTTGGATTTAGGTTTGAGTGGGGCCAATCGGTGGCCCCAACTTAGTATAAGGATCACCAGTGACTAATAGCCAAGGATGATCCAATCATTATCAGTCAGCATAATCAGTGGTTGATGCCAATGGCCATTTGTTGTCAATTGTGGGGTTTCTGGTGGAAAGCCAATGTATTCACTTCAATTGTTCATCCATGAATTTGCTGCCTGATAATCTGATGTTGGCAGATCCAACAATTATGAGTTTGAGGTAGCCAAAGTTGTTTCCAGTGCCTCATTTATTAGATAAGATGAGAAGTGATGTTGGCGAAATGATATTCCGAGTCAAAGTAAGTAACCAGAATTTTGCCAGTGCATTATTATCAACTTGAAGGTCAAATAAAAATTTGACATTTAATTAAAATAATTATTTATATGGCTCACCGGCGACTTAAGGCTGAGGATGAGCCAAAAGTAATTCACAAATTGGGAAGGACAGAGCGAGAGGTTCAATGCCAGGGAAGAGAATAATGTAGAAGAAGAAGAAGAAGAGAGTGGTTGGCTGGAAGAACCAAAAGAAGATCCAATAGGTCGGCAATGGGTGCAGTAGCCCTTTTGTAAATAGTATAAATACCTGGCGCTTCCCTTTCAATAAATATCTCATGTTGCTTATTCTACTTTTTGTTATAAGTTTATTATTTATTTCATTGGTTGGAGTTTAAGCTAGGGGATCCCTGAATGGCACAGGTGACATGCCAAGGGGTTAGCCAGTGCTGCTAGCCCTGACGCCTAAGGTGAAATAGCAAGGGCTGACCAGTATTCATACTGGTTATCCTGCCAACTAGCAGAGCCCATAGTCGATTTTCTGACAGCCACCATATCTTCAGCAACTTTATAAACGTTTTTATATTGTAATTGTAACATTTTCTCCACCTTGTGGGTTCCAAGGATCATGGTTGAGGTCAAGTGTGGGTTCTCTGGGGTGATCTGATATACTAAAATAGGGTCCATATCTGAGCCATAAGAGAAGATATATGGCTCTGTAGTATATATGGAGATGGCATTATAAAACGCGTTTTGGGCCGTGAATGACCCTTTACCCACTTTATGATGGGGTTATATGATGTTATCTAAGGCCAACACCACCAGGCCCTTCATTGATGATATGCCTGCACCATCCAAATGTGGTTCCAAAGAAAAAACGATTTGTTGGTGCCATTTTTATTAAATTTGACGGAAAATCAGGGAATCGTGATTCTCAGCTTGCAAAGCATCCATATCCACTAGGTACACACAAGAAGGGTGAGTATTTTCTGGTCAGAGGTAGCAAGAATAACGCTGGAATGCTCCAACCCTCAGAAAAATGCAAAAACATTGGTGAGCCCCACCACGCCATGGCCATCAACTGGTGCACACCATTTGCACTTCATGAAAGTTCTACACAGAAAACGTTTGTGCACGTAAAGATAAGAAGTTTGTCATTTATTATCAGGAGAGTATTTATAACTCTCTAAATCCCAGCGTGGTGGTTTTTGGTGCACAGGATCAATTCAAGGGAACTAGTAGTCATTATTATAATAAAGATAGTCCAGCAGAGGGTGCTTGAGCTTAGGTGACATAAGGCGAGGGTGTTTAGAACAGTTAATAAAATAATAGATTGAGAAATCTAAAAACTTGGCTGTGCCCCAGAGGGCATTTCATAACTGAGTTTAGTACAGTGGTAGAGTGCACAGGTGACCTGATTTGGAGGAAACTGGGTGTGCCCAGCAGTGTATCTGAGGCTGTAAAAATTTTAAAGAAAATAAATTGGCTAACATATTGCAAAACTCTCTTGAAGAGGCCTGCGCACAAGTTCACCCAAGTCAACATATGGAAAAACATAAAAAGACTATAGAGTTTTTTTAGGGAAGATGACCAACGAAAAAGTTGGTCTTGATCAAACATAATTAATCCAACTCAGGGAAATTATGGATTGTAAAAATTGGTACCAAGTCTTTCTTGTAACAATCACTTTAGTTACTATGATTTGATTTGAACAGCAAATTTGGATAATCACACACAGGAAAGATGGGCGACTCTAATAACAAAAATAATACAACATGGGCGAGCGTCGCAGCAAGCGGTGCGCTTAATGGTGCAACTAAGGGCAAGAAACGCCCTGGAGGGGGACCAGGAACCCAATCTGCAAAGAAATCGCAAACTCAGACACCATCTGGGTTTAAAGTATTTACTGTAAAGCATGCGCAATACATGTACATTCAATTCAACCAACCTTTGTCAAAGGTGGAACACGGGATCAGACTCTTCCTTGGGATGAGTCACCAACCCTGTGGGAGAAAACATGTGAGGCACAGCCCTCACTTTTCCCTCACGCGGTGTACGTAGCCACCAACAACATGGGCCGCGGCTGGATTGATATTGGTTTTGAAACAGCTGATGAAGCCGATGCTGCAGCAAAAATCTGCGTGGAAGTTGCCCTCCCTGAGGGCCAAAAAATTGTGCGCACTGCGCACACCAGATGGAACAAAGCAAAAACTTTGTTCATCTCCTTTGACTCGCTCCCCATCAACCTTCCTCATAAGTTAATCGAGGAGGAGCTCTGCAAAGGTCTTGTGGCCTATGGAGAAATCCAACAACTTGAATTACAGCGATTTCGCTTAATGCCTGACCTGTTCACGGGCAAAGCTATCGCTGTAATCAACCCCTTCCCAGAAGTGGAAGAGGATTTATCCAGAATTCCCCGCGCAGCAGAATTTCACTTTGCAGATGGGGGCCAGTTGGCTGCATTCCGAGTTACACCGGAATGCACACCACCCATTTGCAACCACTGTGGCTCACTGGGCCACAAGGAACATGAATGCCCTGTAAAAGAGGGCTTAATGGAAAATGATTTTTGTGAAGAAGCTATGGATGAAGATAATGAAAACTTCGCCAAAATGACTGATGGCCACCACCCATTCCGCTGGGGTGAAGATGGACTATACTCCATTGTGGACCCAGTTACAAGTAAACAGCGTAAAGCAGCACAAAAAGACCGCAAGAGAGCAGCGGCTGAAGCGGCGGCACACGCGGAATCCGCCATTAACCACAGACAAATTCAGGAGGATATTTCAGATATTCACTGAACCAACTAATCAGAACAATATGCCCAGGTCAAAAATTTTCACAGTAACCAGACTGAGCCACAAAGTGTCATCAGTCATGCACATACTGAGGAACAATGCAACCACAATTTGGGTGAAGATGCGGTGCACAATGCAACAAAGTTGGACCTCAAAAATATAAAATCCAATCAACAACCCGCATCAAATCAACATGAGACCTGTGCAGGAAAAGTTGATGCAAATGCAAAAAACTGCAATTCCCTTGAATCATTGGGTCAGATCAAGGGAACCAACAATGGCAGTGAAAGAGTTGGAGTAAAGATGCAGAGCATGGCCAAAATGAGCCGCGGTGGGATAGGACCAGAGGGTCCTCCCAACTTCTCCTGAGGCGCCACGGGCACCTCAATGTCAATAGGGACGTTAAATATCGTGGGAGCCAGGGCTCATATGTCCCAAGCCAAAAAGCTGGCATTCCTGCGAAAACCTCTTGTAGACATCTTGGCCATCCAAGAAGCCCAATGTCTACAAGGGGAAGAAGAATCCTGGTCAACCAGGGTCGCACCATCACAATCAGTATGGACATCTCACTGTGGGGTGATAGTCCAAAACAACAAAAAATTTAAAATTACAAATTCATCATCACACTTGCACGGTTGAGTCAGATAGCAACAATCACATGCCAAGATGAAATAATTTCGTTAGCATGAATCTACGCATCATGCACTGCAACTGAGAGAAAAAAATCTTGAAAAAATTTCTACCCTCACCCTCCCACCAGATATCATCATGTTAGGCGATTTCAACTGCTGGGATAACCCCAATACAGATCAATGGCCTAATCCCAGTGGATACCCACCTGGACACATTGAATATCGCACAATGAAGGCATCTCTTGGCTTACAGGATGCTCTTCCTCCTAATTCACCAATCCTTCCCCATATGATAAGACCCAACATACGTGAGGGACTGCTCATATCAATGAGTCATATTGACCACATCCTCATCCCACAATCCCACCACTCAAGAATCTCTAAATTTATAACAAAAAAGATCAATTTCTCTGATCACTGATTAGTTACGGTGCAGTTAGCGCCAACCCAATCCCACACACAGGTGTTGCCTTGGAGAAAGCTTCACCCAGAAAATATAAGATTGCATGAGATATCTGACTGGGTTGAAAACAAGGCTACAAACCCAGAATTCACAGTATCATTCACTTCGGATCCCATTGGAACATGGGAAAATTTCAAAAAAGATTTAATCAACAAAACCTGACATATTGCATCACGCAAGTACACCGCGGACACAGCCACAATCAAGCGTACCTTGGCAGAACTAGACCAACTGGAAATAAATACTCTGATATCTAGCTATAGCCCTAATTGGGGACGCAAATGGGCAGAAATTTCAGCCTGACTTAACAATCTCATCTTTGAACACCAACACAGAATCAAAGTATTGAACAAAGGTAAGTTCATAAAGGAAGGTGAAACCTGTTCAACATACTTTTTCCACCAATTCCACTCCCACGGAAACCAGCCCATGTGCACACAGGTCCGCAAGATCAACAGCACTGTGGCAACTGACCCTGAGGATGTCAAGGCGGAAGTACACCGCTATTACACCGAATTATATCGCAATATGCCGACAGATCCAAAAATAATTAAAGAATTTATTCAAACTGCCAAGATACAAAGTACACCACCAAATTACAATATACTATCCCTTATCACACGGGAGGAGCTTTGGGAAACAATTCGTGGTGCACCATGTAGGATATGCCCAGGGCCTGATGGGATACCCTACGAATTTTACAAAAAATATGTTCAACAAATCGCCCCCCTCCTATTGGCGTCAATGAACCAGAGTTTGTTGGAAACACGCCTATTACCAGGAGGCCATGAATCCTACGTTATAACCTTGTATAAAAAGGGTGACAAGTTGGACCTGGCCAACTGGCGCCCAATTGCACTCTCCAACACTGACACAAAAATTTTAACAAAAATTTTAGCAGCTAGATTAGGCGCAATTGCATCTGACGTCCTATCACCCAACCAGTTTGGGTTTATACCAGGGCGTTCAATATGAAACAACATTCACCCAGTTGCAAATATTTGCCAATCCAAAGCAACTGGTCCCTGGTCTTCTTGGATCAGGAAAAGGCGTATGACCGTGTTAGCTGGCCATACCTAAAAGAATGTCTACATGCCTTCAAACTCCCACCAAGATTCATAAAATGGGCGATGCTCTTAACAGAATCTGCAACCATGGCTGTATGTGGCCCTGGATTCCTAACAAACAAGATTAGACCACACAGAGGGCTCAAACAAGGGGATCCCCTCAGCCCACTGTTATACAATTTCAGCTTTGACCCGCTCTTCCAAGTAACTGACTCACGTCTCATGGGGATAACCGCACAAGGACAACCAACAGTCAAGATACTGGCCTTTGCAGATGACTGCTTAGCAGGTATATCAAACAATGAAGATGCTCGACAGCTGGAACACACTCTAGAGAAATACTCCAAGGTGAGCAATGCATCGCTCAACAAAAGGAAGACAGAAATCATCCTCTTAGGCAAATACACAAACAATTGGGCCACAACATCAGAACCTCACACCAACACTCGAAGAAAAAACCCAATTATTCTACCCTTTGCAACACCTCCCACACAACCCCTGTCCGACACCTTGGAATCTGACTAGAATCAGGGGGATATGCTAATGAGACAATGGAAAATAACCTGTTACAACGGGTATCCAAACGCGTCGCCTCCCTCAAGGGAAGAACCCCAGGATTAACAGGACGAGTTACAGTTGCTAACTCGCTCATCCTCCCAATACTGTGGTACCAGGCCCATGCGATAGCCTTCTCACCTATCTTTATAACCTCAATTCGCGCGCTTATCCAGGGCTGGCTGTGGCCTGGCTCTCACCCTCCTATACGGATGGAAACACTATTTGGCCCACGCTCAAGAGGAGGCATGGGACTAATAGATTTTAAGAGCCATGCCAATCACATCCTAGGTACCTGGATAAAGGAAATCCTTGCTCCAGACCTCCTGCAACAACATTGGTCCAGAGCAGCAAGGACTAACTTTGCACAGGCGCTCAAATTAACCAACCCACATAGTCCACCCAGACTACTTTCATACCTTGCCAAGCACCCTACTATAACGGGTCCACATGGAACCTCCCCTCATTTCAGACATATCCTCCAAACTATCCGCCGTATGGGATGGACCATAGAGAACATGGGTATTATACAGGGAAGGGGACGACCCAGCCCCCAATTCAAATTAAGAAACCCAGAAAACCACCCCCAGAGGGATATGCTCGCAACAATCCCAATAATAGCTAGGATAGAATACCTAGATATGCTGGACATTCCCTATGATTTAACCACACAGAAAGCAATGTGAAAAATGACACAACACCCACTTCTACAACCAAGGATAAGAGCAAACGTCTGGCGCTGTTTGAGAAGGACCTATAGGACAGCGGACCGCTCCAACTCCCTCCACAAAACATGTGCAGTATGTGGAGGGGAGGGATCCCTACATCACCACCTAGAAACATGCCCCCCAACCAAAGCTACATGGCAGGAAGTCGCACGCCTGCTCAAGATTCAAAATGAACAGGAATTCTCAATATCGAAGAGTATCTTCGCGCTCCAGATCGAGTCACCAATCCCATCTACCCTCCGTTCCCTAACAATACCCATAGCAATGTGGACAATCCACACAATTGCATTAGACGCGTTCAAGGGCACGGTCCCAACCATTCATGGGGTTATTAACAGATTCCATGTCCACTTACTGGAACACTTCCAAGCTTGGCTCTATGGATATATGAGACCAAGGCAAAAAGCGCTCATAGAATCATGGTTCCCACTCTGGTTTTTCCACACAGACCCTTTCCTTCACACCTGTTCTATAGCAGGGGAAACCCCCTCAGAGTAGTGCACCAACCCCCCATACCTGGCAGTCCCGCTGGCAACAGGGGTAACTTGAGTACCCTGGGGTGCCCAATTTTTATATTTCTTAGTTATTCTCTTAGTTTCACATATATTTGGTAATGTCTGTCCCCTGGTCAGCTTACCTCAGTTAAATAAAAAAAAATTTGTACCAAGCCTTGATGCACTGATAGGCGCATACTTTCATCTGAAAGGGTAATATACTTCAAAACTGACCTTACTTGAGTGATCAATTTAAGTTGAACCTTACCTGAGCTCACAATTTCATAGATAGAATGGTTTTGAACCCCCATTCACCAATTAGCCAGATTTAGCCATTATTGTAAAAAAAACTTGTTTGTTTTAGTGCAATAGCCAAAATAAGGGGCTGGGCATTAGTCACTCCACTTGTACCAACCTGGGCATACCTAGCCTGTACCCAGCGTTAATCCAAGGTGTGCCTAAGGTCAGGAAAGATCTAAAATTTGACCCTTTGGAAATCCTGCCTCCCATCTTTGTCCTTGCTGTTGGTGCCCTCAATAAAGTCATGTAAACATGACAGTACAGCGATTAAAAAAAGTTTTAACGGTGATGAACTGTTTGGACACCAACTTTCAGAACTTAGTTTTACCCCATCTAGATGGGGACAGCTGATCATACTCAGAGGCCAAGGCGGCCAAAATGAAGTAGTTTGGAAATCCCATTCATATATCAAAGTTCAAACAGGAATTCAAGGGAATCCAATTCCAGAAGGACAAGTCCTTAGCAAGTTTTGCCTTTTGATTCTACCAAGAAACACAGATTTTGGTCAGTGCAAAAGTACTGGACGATTTTAATGCATGGATTGCATTGTAAGTGGCCCTTTGGCCCTAATGTAATTTACATTAAATGATGTTTTACATGTTTGCAACTGAGATTACCACCTTGCAGATGGTGGATCATTTAAAGATATAGGAGCTACATTTGATGCCCCTAATAAAAGCTTCAAACCAAGTCCAGTGTAAAATTTGAATCCTACAAAGGGGACTTAGAGCGCCAAGGAGTCTAATTATTAGATTGTGCCAGAAAATAAGCCCAAGGAGTTAAGCGGACCAATAAGAAAGACAAATGCTGTTTTCAGTGCGGAGGAAAAGGACACTTTGCTGTTCAATGAGAGAATCCAAATGAACAGATCAATGTGGTCCAGGAGAAAGAGGCCAAACCCACACAGGAGTCCGGAAAAGGACCCACAGCCTAGATGGGGAACAGTCTAGAGCTGCGGATAAACATGTTCCCCCATTCTCTTGCATGAAATTATTGACATTAGTGATCTGTTTGTCAATGATGACATGCAGGACTAACTATTTCAAGTGGTCAATTTGGATGTCAACGCAGTAACAAGATCTGGAGCAAAGGGGATTGACCCTAAGGAATCAATTGAATTGCTTGACCATATGCACAGCAATTATAAAACAAGATTTGAGCTGCGGAGAATCCAGAAGAATTGACCAAGTTAAAATTAGATGAGGAAAACCTGTCTACCACCCTTAACACGATTAAAAAATTGTTTCCTGATCTATCAGCACAAATTATTCACACCCTCAATTTACTAAATAACACCGCTATACACTCAGTAAATTTGATTTTATAAGACTACAAGTGTACATATATTGATATAATGGTTAATTGAGTATGGGTGCGGGCAATAATTGACAGTGGAGCGCCTAGCAATATTGTCTTGACCAAGCTTGTGAAGAAATGAAATTCTCGCCTGATCTGGAACACAAAAAAGAGTATGGGACAGCCAGGTCGAATACAAACATTTTTGTGGAGTGTAAAATTCTTTTCCACTTCAATTTGTATCTTTAGTGGTCTCCGCCTCAGCAATAGTTTAAGCCAACCAAAAACTACAATATTTTGATCAGGACATAGTTTTTACAAAAGTACAGAGTTAAACGCAACTTTGAAATAATATTTTGACCATATTGGGTCAGATGTTATCACTAGTTTATCAAATTAAAGGGGAAGCTCCACTGACCAGGAGGAATAATTTCATTAATTTGATCTACAATGATGGCATTGTCCTAAATTGTTACCAATTGGTTGGATGAAAACGAAGAGAAATGCTGATGGAATTCCTGGAAAATTGAGGATTCCGTTGAAGACTAAAGATTTGAGGACCATATTGCCAGGATTTCAGATCACAGTCAATATGGGATTGACATTGTAAATACCCAAGCTGTTGTATGGAGAAGTTGGTAGCTTCTGGAAGAAGTCCAGAGTAGAGCACTTGGTGGCTCCTGGAATAGTTATGCCAGGCCATGGAGAAATTTGAGTTCTCCTGGCGAATTTGAGTGAAAAACTGATGAAGATTGAGAAGAATCAGATTATCGCATTTGTTCATCTAATCCTGATGGCAGAATTAAGGAAACTCACGGTTTTGGGACCCTTGATGAGATGGGATTACCAGCAGGGGTGATTAAAAGCATCAATATATTGGTCAATTGAGAGCAACTCGCTGATCTGACGGACAGACAACAGGAAGAGGTGCTTGAATTATTTAACAAGTATTGGAAGAATTTGCCCAGGATGACCACAATTTGGGATGTGCAAGGAATGTCATCCACAAAGTCGATACCAGGGAAAATTTGCTGATAAGGAATTAGACCGATTTGACAGTCAAAGGTGGCTGAAGCTGTAGTGGAAGAGGAGATTAGCAAACTAGTGAAACATGGGCTTCTAGTTCTGTCATTTAGTCCCTGTGCAAGCCCTATCCTGATTATGAAGAAGAATGACAGCTCTAATCAGGTGTTGATTGATTATTGGAAGCTTAATAAGATAACAAAGAAGGATTTATATCCACTACTATGAATCAATGATGCATTAGATCAATTCGGAGAAGCAAAGTTTTTTTCATTGGATCTGATATCTGGATATTGGCAAATCAATTTGCCAATGACAGATCAGGAGAAATGTGCGATCATCACTGTGCAGGGTCTTTATCAACTGATGGGGGTGCCCAAGGTCTATGTAATGTACCTGCGACGTTTCAGAGGGCCATGGATGCCATCTTAGTTGACCTAAAATTGTCATGCGTCCTGGTGTACTTGGACGATATAAATGTGTTCAGTAGGACATTTACTTACCATTTGCACCACATGGAAGAAGTCTTCAAGAGAAAGTCTGTGGCTAACCTGAAGATCACGCCGTGGAAGTGCCACTTCTTCAAGAAAGAGTTGAAATATCTGGGATTTGTTATCACCTCTAGTGGACTGCAGCTGCAAGACCATAAAAGCGAGGCCATAGAGTGAATGGCTGTTCTGAAAAGTGTCCAATATATCCAAGTTTTTCTTGGAATTTTTGGATACTACAAAAAATTCTTATGGGATTTTGCAAGAATAACCAAGCTCCTCTTTTATTTGCTGAAGATCTGAAAAAAGGATTCGTTTGGAATCAAGAGGCCCAGAGCTCTTTCAATGTATCATACCGATATCTGATAGATTCTCTGATATTGAAATATCTGAACTTTAATTGAGAATTTATAGTCCAAACTTATGCTTCATTAATGGTGATGAGCGCTGTCCTGAGCCAAGTAGATGAGCTCAGGGATTAACGTCTGGTAGCTTATGTGAGTCAGACACTATCAGCAGACAAAAAAATTTCATCATTACTGGGTGTTAATGCCTTGCAATAATTTACGCATGTAAACAGTTTCGGGTGTATATCTATGGAATGCACTTTAAAGTGGTGATGGACCACTCCTTGCTGTGTTGGCTAAATAAATTTATGAGAACTGGAAAGATGACTAACCCAATGACATTAAAGCTACAGGTTTAGGATTATGAGATAGTCCATTGAGCATATGCTTTTCATCAGAATGCAAAAGCTTATCAAGATTACCAATGGTCCTAGTGGTATACCAGAAATCAGATGAGCTATTTAAAAATGGTCAAAGTAGAAATCAGGAATGAGCCCCAAGAAATTCAATGTGAACTTCATAAAGCAATGGAAAACACTGAGACCAAGGATGGACAAATTTTAAGTTGATTAATGAAAAAAATTATTATTTATAAGACCTTTGGAACGATTGGCAATCATTCAAGTCGCACATAAGGTTGTTGGGCATGAAGGCCTAAGGAAGATGACCAATCACATTTTCCAGTACTATTACTGGGAGTCTATCAACTACAATGTAGCGTATTATCTGGCTTGCTGTGTGGAGTGCCAGTTGCACAAGCCTCACAAGAACACAACTGGATATTGATTGGTCCACCCTGGATTTGCCTGGCATATGGTGTCCATCATCATGATGGGACCATTAACCATGAGTACAGGGGGAGTCAAATACATTATAGTTGCGATTGATCATCTGACTAGATGGGTCAAAATGAAGACTCTGGAGAAAGTAGATGCTACAAGCACCTCAAGGTTTATCCTGGATCAAGTTGCATATCACCATAGTTGCCTGAAAGTCTTGTTGAGTTATAATGGAACAAATTTCACATTCCATATGATCCTGAAATTTAAATGAGATAATGGGATCCAAGGAGTCAAGTCAGTACCTTACTGACTGGAGACAAACGGACTGGTAGAGCGTGTCAATGGAATGCTGGCCATGACGCTGAAGAAGCTGGTTGCAGGGAGAACTTCCACATGAGGGATGTACCTCAGTTTGGTGATGTTCTTGTATAGTATAAGTCATTATACAGTGACGGAAAAAATTCTGTTTGAGTTGCTATATGAAAGGAAGGCTGCGTTGCCGCCAATTTTATATTTGGTGGTTAAACCAATATTGGGAAAAAGTGCCAAGCAGTACCTGATCTGATTGTCAAATATCCTGATCAAGATGCAATCACAAGCATTTGATATGACCTTGAAGAAGAGAATTAAGGCAAAAACTTGGATGATAAGAACTGACTGGCATTATCAGAATACCAAGTAGGCAAAAAAGTTGCCTATTGCAATATGCATGGTTTCAGAAGAAGAGACAGAATAGATGTGTTGTGGTTTATCCATTTGAGATTATTTTCAAGATGGCAACAGATGCCTATTCCAATAAGAACCTTTTGGATGGAAGGACTGTGAATTGAGTACTTTCTAGATATTTAAAGCTGTGTATTGAAGAAAAAGATAATAAAAAGAGTGTTCCCAAAGGACCACTGAACCATTGGGATGATTATGTCCTGATAATTTGGTCAAGCCCTAAGCAGGTACCGCTGAACCAAAATAGATGTTTAAGTATTAAAAAATAAGAACTTTGAACCATAGAAAACTGGTAGGTCAAAGTATACCTAGGAGCCAGTTTGGGTGAATAAATAAAGAAGATGGACCGCTGAACTTAGTGAAGATCATGTCCCATATAAAAAAGAATAGAAATGATAAAATATTGATAAAAATATAGCGGAAAAACAACATCAAAAATGTGCAGAAAAAAGATATACTTTTATAATTTTTATTGGTTGTCCTTAACGTGGGGATAATTCCACCTATGTTGCCTCTTAGGGGAAAGGAGGATCTATTGCAGTAGGGGTGAATAAACCATTAGAATCTATGTGAGAACTGATGCTATCAAGAGCTAGACCTACTCAAAGCCAAGTTTGTTGAGCGAAAGCTGAACTCCATGAGAACGTGACAAGGGTAGAGAGATGTAAATATCAGTACTTTCCAAATGTGATATACCAGATTGGGTGAGGGAAGCAACAGAACAAGAAGAGGCAGTCATCAAATAACCCTGAGTAATTCCAATATGGCACCAGAGCCAGAAGATTGGTCTTTTAGCTTGCCGACAGGCTTTGTCAAGAACATTGGACATATGAGCTGGGATTGTGCAAGGTATACTAGGTGGGGGTTGCCAAATCATGCCCCCAATCAAAGCCATCATGGGAGGTACCAATGGGATGCACCAGAAACGAGATAGTCGTTCAGGGAGCAGATGGCATCCTGCAGACAATGACTATGAGCTTCTTGAATCTGAAATCAGAATGATCAATGGAATCTGGGAGAGGCTGGAAGCTTTGTGGCCCAACTTTAAAGAACTTGGCTGGCAAAATGAAGGGCATAGTATGCAACGCCTTGATCTAAGATGTTTGTAAGATTGAAGGGTTCAGAGCTGTGGAAAGAGCCTTTGTCACTTAGGTCCTCAATTCTGCGTAGGGGAGTTCAAAATGTTTGCAGTTTCCAATGGCTTGTTCAGTTGACAGAACAGCTGGTTTGTAAAATTGGCTGAGTCATAAAAGGAACTCTGGAAGAAAGTCATATCTAGCAAGGAACAATCGATCAATAGCGGAGGACATTTCTTCAGAAGGTTTTACAATGATTGTAGGAGTATCTGCAAAAAGAGTTGAATCCAGAAGATTATCAAAATCTAATTTGGGAATCAATGACAGAGGAAGGATTGGTCATTAATCATTCAAGACAATCGCTAATCTAGTTTTATTAGGGTTGAATACCATTTACTGGTAGTTCTGTGGAAGAAATGGTTATGGGTGCTTGACTGGGAGTATAAGTCCTAGGAGGACCATATAAGAGACTTTGCCGCGAAAATTGACTCATCAGTTGGAAGAACCAAGCATCTTTATCAGACATACTGTTGAGCAGTTGATGGTACCAGGATTCCAAATTTGACATATGAGCTGGATGAGAGGGAGGATGTCAGACTTTTTATAATAGTTGGCATTATTCACTTCAATATCAGTTAAGCTCTAATTTCGGAGAAATTAATTTCAAAATTAATGGAATAAGTTCTTCAGAATTGAATTAAGAATGATATGAGCAAAGAAGTTATTATGAGAAAATAACAAGAGCAAGTATAATTGAGCATTCTTATTTGCGCTGCGAGATGAACATCAATGGCAGTGACCTCCTGTCAAGGACAAGAAGGAAGATCAGGAAATTGAGGATGCTGGACCAAGATCCTGAATATGACAATGGGTCATATGCCCTGACTGGGGGTGTTATAATTTTGGCAATATATCAGAGATACACCAAAGGGGCTGCACAGAGTTTATCCCACTGAAAAACGGATGGATAATATGGATATTGTTGGTCCTAAGATAACTTAATAAATATAATAAAATCAGAAGCAATTACTTCTACTACAACCCTTTAAATTCTTTATAGGGTATATTATGCAGTTTCTCCTGCAAACTTTCTTATTCCTTCTCACAAAAAACCTCTCCCTTCCAACCTTCTCATCTCACTTATATGCTAGCAACTTCAGTTAATACTGACACTTTTGTTTAAACTCTTTATTCCGCCATATTCTCATTTTTCTGGCAGAGTCAATTACTCATCGAGCATTGATATTTCCTAATTGCCTTATCATTATATTTTTGGCGGAATTCCTCCTATACACTGAGGTCAGCTTCGTTCATCAGCTTGGATATTCAATAATACTCATATAGGCCTAATCCCAATGGTTAACCAATGATCCGCAGGTGGATATATTGACTTATCATCCATTTATAGAGATTTATTGACAGGGGAAAAACTGGCTTTCCAGGACTAGAATTGTCATGAATAAATTGATCAGCTCAGAATGACATAGGGTCATGGGGACTGCACTCTGAGGAGGTGGTAGCAAGGAGGAAGAGGAAGAGAACTGCATGCTGAAGGTTGTCCTGAGCAGCGTTGAGTGCAGATTGACTGTGCTCTGCTAGAAACCAAGAAATATTTAACCTGGTGCCTGAGGCAGTATTCTCCTGTCCCAATCCTATTCTCGCTGGAAATCTAGGCAAGAAGGGGAATGTGTTGGGATTTTTGCCCACCTTTCCAGCCTCCTAGATTACCATGGATTGTTAGGGGATAATTCCTTATGGTGAGCATATTGGATATTGGTTGACCCCGATTTTGGGTTAATAATGTTTGGGGTATTTTAGGTAATTTTCTAGGTTTGGATTTATGGGGTATTGATCCAGATTAATGCTTAAAATCTCAATGGGCAGAGTTGCCGATTAAATGGGAGCTTCTAATAGTCAATTGATGATTAACTATCAGGTGTACTGATTGAGATCGGTTGGGTTTCATCACTGACCAATTGGGAATTTAAGGAGCAAGTTCAAGGCAAGTGATGCCACCTGCAATTAGCAAATCAATCAGTTGTTTCACAACCTGCCATAATGGTTAACAAGTCCCATTACATAAGTAGGTCGCTCACCAAATATGGTTGGTTCACTGGGGTTGAGTAGAAAATGTTAGGAACACGTTTTTTGACTCTGTCCATTTTAGGTCTCGAGGATGTCTGAGGAAGGAATCCTAACCAGATGGAGAAGACCATAACTGGTGAGACATTGAAAGGAAAGTTCAACAGCAACAGCTGCTGTTTCATGGCTGTGGCGCCAACTAAGGGTTGGGAGCTGTGATACTCTATAAATTCCCCCTGATAATTCACATTAATAAAGTCTAATTTAGCAGAATTTATCATTGGTTTTAGTTCTATTCATCTTCAGGAAATTATTGCTGTGTGCTTTGATTAGGGGCTCTTAGTAGGATAAAGAGTAAGGATTGAGAATCCTTAAGAAGAGAAGCTGAGCTTATATGGGAATTGCTGTAGACTCAACAAGACCAGAGGAAAGGCTATAAACTTAGGGATCTGGGCGTGGATCAAGTTAGGCAGATAAGGGTATAAGTCCCTACTGACAACATCAAGAGTATTTTGTGGAGAAGTACAGGTCAAGCGTTGGACCAGAATAAGTTATCCTTTAACTACAGATAATAATCTTTATACTATTATTAATCAATTATCGTCTATTATCAGAAAACGCGAATTTGCACATATCAAACCTGTGCTGTTAATCATTTAGGAGCTATTGGTTTTTAACAATCAGTAAAAGCTTTTAAATTTTAACAATCACCAAACAAACTTCCTACTAATAACTAACTGGGTCAAATTTTAATAGAACCTATCAGTCAGATACCTCACATAAGAACTGCTTTCAATTTATCTCACTTTTGAGATAAAATCCTAAACAATTAACCCAGTTCATACAAAACTTATGAAACCCAAATTAAAATAGTCAAACAAACCCTCAAGTTTGGTACTGTTGGAGATCTAATATCTTTTACAACTATCTAAATAGTTACTGAATTAAGAAGTCTTACTTCATTTTGAGAGTTTAATACAATCCACAAAAGGTTTACCTCATGGAATTTATATTTTGGAGACCCATGATGAGGTGCCCTACCAATTAACTATCAACTGCAACAGACTTAAGTTTTAAAAATATAATGAACTAGCATTCCTTACCCATGCTTTACTACAATGTTTATAGAATTTTGGGTGATTTGAATTTATTAATTTAGTTTTTATACTATAGTTAAGCAATAACCACTCAGCTAAATCTGATTGATCAATCAAATCAACCAAAAACCACCAACCACTAAGCCAAAACTAACTGGTCTTATAAAATCAACTAATATCTGAACTCCCCCATAACTAAACTGTATCTTATTGGATTGACTAAAACCCATCAACCACTCAGCTAAATAAATAAACCTATTGAATCAATCAGATAATACCAAACTGCTACCCAAAACATCTCTCTATATTTAAAAGCATTATGTTTGTGATACGTCTTCCAAACTACTAAATCAACTTCAACTTAACTTGTTAAAAGTATCTTATTAATTAGTGGAACCAAATTGGGCAGGTTTTTTTTACATGTTATATAAATCTAACATCAATATTTACATGCTTTTCTATGGTGTTTAAACTTTATCAGAGAACCCATAATGATAAACTACTAAACCGCTTAGCTAAAACCATTGAATTATGAAAACCACCAATCACCAGCTGCCTCATAAAACCAAACTTACCAAAATTGAAACAACCAAAACCATCAATCACTTACTAATAACTAAAACTATTAGATACCAAATCAACAAATTTCCATCCGCTTTGTATTTGTAAAACAAAACTAAACTTATAAAAACATATAAAACTACTAATAACCTACCAAATGATTAACTTATCAAATCAACCAATCACTTACTGTCATGGAGTCGGCTGATATGAATTAGAGTGGACTCCCAGTCAGGGTGCGTGAGCACCCAGTGGAGAGCCCAGAATGCCATAGGCACAGTGGTTTGAGTGACTTGTAGGAGTGGAGATCTATTGGGGGCTTGAGGAAAGTAAAAGTTCATTAACATACTGAAGGCCTCAAGGCAAACCAGATGGTTGCAATAGGGGCAACCATGAGTCTTGCAGGGGCAACCCCCAAGGGTGAAAGAGGCAGGTAGGATGACGACTCCTCTAGGGTTCACAGTTGCTAGCCTTCAGATTCAAACAAATTAAGCTTGTGGTCCAGCAAGGGGCGATGCAGGGGCCGCCACACAATTAGAGGTGAGATCTGGGGAGGAATGTGACCTGTGAAGGGGTTGGGGCTGAGCTTCCCCTGAATGGGGTGCTCCAGGCCCCACAGGTGGGCTGAACCATTAGTGGCTGAGTCAGGTGTGGACCCCAAAGCCGCGGTCAGCGGAGCAGGGCTACTCTGGAGCTGCTCCAACAGGGGAGCAGTTTTGGAAATTTCAGTGGTAGAGTGGACAGGAGGGTTTGCATTAAACAGATGCGCAATAACTAACAACAGCAGGTTTGTCATTATGGCATGCTGGTTTATTGCATTTACAATCCACTGCCACGTGGTGGGATCAAGTGACCAGATGATCCAGTCAGCGAACACCAAGATAAGTACTTGGGTGACAGCGAGCTTCACCAGATCAATCAGTGGGATTTTTAATTAAAAATAAAGTGGATGGAGGCTGCAGCAAGCTGTTTGGGGTAATCGAGGTTTTATTGAGTGCAAAGCATGAGACAATAAGAGAATGAACCAACAACCACCCCTGGTCAGGGCAGTTGCCTTAAGTACTGGGTGAATCGCATAGAGGAGGTATTATGGGATTGGTCGTTTGGGGTTCAGTGCTGGGATTTGGTTGACTGGCAGGGGGGGGTGGAGGGAAACTCAAAATTTTGGCAAAAATCAAAAAAAATCTTTGCAAATTTTCCCACATTTTTGGGAATAAACAAGTTGATGGTGCCAATCCAGGTCCTGATTATCCAAGTGGCCTGTTTGCATGATTCAGATTTTCTGGATTCATCCCAAGAGGTAGGGGCTTCTGGGCTGAGTTGTTTGGGACCTGGTTCAAGCTCTCAATTAGGCTATTTGCAATATGAACTTCCCAGATCTTTCCTAGAGAGTTGGGGCAACTGGTCTGAGTTGTTTGGTGTCTGGTTTGAGATCTGAGTCATGTCCCAACCTGATTTCTGGCACCAGCCAGTCTGGACCAGCTCCCTCAGCCCAGAATTTGCAGACCAGGCTCTGATGTTGGTGGGAGCTATTTCCTCAGTATTTTGACATATTTTGCGTGGGGAGTGGGGGTTCCAGGGGCCTTCCCATGGCCTCTGGTGTGCGCAATCACTCTGCAGACCCCCTCTATTAAATTTACCAGGGTTGAGGAGGGAGAAGGGGTGGTAACGAGTTATCCTTGGGGGAGAGCAGTCACCCAGCGCTCATCTACCATGCGTGCCAAGTTGCTCAACTGTGACAGGGGGTCCACTTGGCCCTTGGGACCTCTTTTTGCCAAAATGGGTATTGCTCCCTATCCAGCTGCAGGGGCTGGTCTCCAGGACTTACACTAACTGCTTATTAAATTTTCAAGCTTAACAAATTCAAAATCACCACCGCTTGGCAAAATATTTAAACTTCAAATAACTGAATATCTAACTGCTCAGTAGTAACAATATATTGATAACCATTAAAAGCATATAAAAGTTCACTTAATATATATATAACTTTTTAATTTTACTATAAAAATTAGAAATCTGGCTTTGAGGTGCACATGGACCCCTACCATCTACTTAAATCTAAATTTTCAAAACTCTACATACTGTAGCTTTGGCTGGGCATTGTGCACATACACACACTTGCTTTTTTATTTTATATTTAAAGCCTTGTGTTCATCAATATCCCATTTTACCTAGATTTGCTTATAAATTAAAATTTACAGATGATCCTAAATGATTACTTTTATTTTAATAAATGGCTATTAATAAATTTAAATTTATTTGGGAAGGACAACCATGAGATGGACACTTCCAATATATAAATGAACAAGTGCTATATAGTATAGAGGCACCCCAGAGAAGCTAATGATGTCTCCTGTTGTCAGCGGGAATGCCAAATAAAGGAAGAGGGTATCATGAGTAGAGGCTTGCGCCACTATTGAGCACGTATTAAGGAAAGGGTCTGAAGTGATGAACCAAACTGGAAACCAGGGTGAGACCAACTGGCATTGACAAGATGGGAGGTAAATTAAATAGCCATGCTTGAAAGTGGTCCATAAGGTGCGACTGAAATTGGCATACAGCTTCCTGGAGGGTGAGAGTAGAGCCTAAAATGGCGTCCAAGACAACCGTGTGGATAGTTCACATTGCAATTGCTACCACTAAGGCTTGGAGGGAAGGTTGTATAGGGGAATTCAAGGACAAGGCAAAGATGTCCTTTGATAGGCTGAAGGGCTGTGTTTGCTCCTGGCAAAAAAGATGCTGAACCTCACTCCAGATCGCTTTTGATGTAGGGCACTCTTTCAGGTGGTGGACCAAAGTACAATATTGGTCACACACAAACATGAGGAGTGTGATGTGTTGGATCACTTGGTGGTATGGTATACCCATTTCAAGCAGCGCCAAACATGGGAACAAAATTTGCGGCTGCAGAAGAGGTTGATGGGCATACTTACAGATGGCTTTCTGGGTTTCTAGGAAGTAGGGGATGTCCATGTCCAGATAATCCACCCTGTCCATGATAGGGGAACTCCTTAATGTCAGACATTTGCCCTCTCAGCTACAAAATAAGAATGTTGTTGGTTCAAATCGGCTGGGAAGGGGAGATGTTGGACATTTATTAGTCCATAATAACGAGATCAATTTTAATAATATTAACAATGAGGAAATTGGCCAAAAGACCCTGGCCAATTCTCAGTGGAACCTCACTAATCAGGGTAGCACGACTTTGAATACTACAAGGGCCAAATACCCAAAATTCAGCAGTCAAATTTCTCCAACCATGCAGCGGACTTGGGGTGTCCATCAGACGGGACTCCCCCAGCCACAACCAGGTTCCTTCAACCACTACGTGGGGCTCACCCCCTTTTATAGGCATGGCGGGGTCCCCCAAGGTGTAATAAATTTCGCAAATGGGGATTGGCTGAAGTTCATCAAAGCGTTACCCCACAGGTACATTTTGGCCAATAATAAATCCCCCTCCATCGTTCAGCCAAAATGAAGTGAGCAGCTTGAGCTTTGATAGGCTGCTTCCCCATATTTCCTAATTTGGACTAATCTAAGCTATTTTGAACCTATATTCAAATTACCCCCACCCTTGATACAGTTTAAATACTGATCAGTCAGATATTGAGAGGGACTTTTTTATCTTATCTCTGGTGGCACCTAATAAAAAACTTTAAAAACTCATATTAGTCAAGTTTCTAAAGTTTAGTTATAGATAATATATTAGTGTGATAAGTCCCCTATTATTGGATTTTGGAAAAACAAGCACCTAGCAAGCATTACCCTACGCCAAAATCCAACAAGTGGTGCTCACTACAGGGGACCCTATATACCACCAAAAACTATTTAAACTATGACAACTATTCTGGAACCAAGGCTAGCTGCTTTGGAAAACCAACTATCCAGTGCTTTGGCTCGCCTCAAAAGCTTGTGCAGCACTCTTCACAAGGCCCTAATGGGCCCTCCCCTAATATCCTTAAACCTCCATATGAAAATAAGTTCACGCCTGGTGAGGGCAGTATCACTTCCTTCCTTTATGTTTACAAATCTTCAATGTTAGGAGCGACTGGCCTACAAAAAAATCAAGTTTATCCTTCCCTGCTGTTGTCAGATGGCTCAGGATATCATGGTTCATCAAATGGCTACGCTTACCACCTGGACGGAGGTTAAACAAGCGCTGGATGACGAGTTTAGTTCCCAACAGAGTTTTTAATGGCAAAAACATGCCTTTATGTGCCTTAGCCTGCAAGAGAGAGAATTGATCTCATTTGTTGAGCAATTCTATGGCAAAGCTCAACCTCTGCTACTGGCCAAACTGCTCCCTCTAGATGATGATATTGAAGCTATCATGGATAGCTTGGCATCTTATCCCTCCTTAGCAATGCATATCTCCGCAGTCAAGCATACCTTTCAAACAGTACGGGACATCAAAGAGGCATTACTAGCAGTGGCTGACTTCTAAGAACCTGAACTCTGCAAAAAGCTCCAAAGTGATTATCAACTCTGACCCCTCCAGCTTCTTCCATGGCTGTATCCCTATGGAACTTAGCTTTTGCAGCACTGCAGCGACAAATTACTACTCCCCTATGTGAGAATGCCAGGAAATATTGGCAGTTAAGGGCAGCGCTCTTCTTTAGCTTCAGGTTCAAAAGTTCAGCCAGTGAAGTCAGTTATCACAATGCCTGGTTCCTCTCTTGCCAAGCGGTCTACTAAGGTGAAAATCACAATACACTCACCTAAGCCGCTGCCTCAATCCCCCTCAGCCTCAACTTTGGCTGCCTCTAGTTCAAAACCTGCCGTTATGGGGCAGCCCAAGCTGATCACTTCTAAGGCAAACGTCAAAGCCATTACACTTCCAATCTCTCCTTCAAAGGTTGGTACAGCCCTGATGCTCCCTTCAAAAGGCAAAAGAGTAGATGAGAGTGAAAAATCCCTCCCCTGTGAGGGAATTAAGCTGGTTTCTACGCCCCCTCTTAGTAACTCGTTGAGGTGCATTGATAATCCCTCTGATGATGAGTCTGAGGGGGTGGTGAAGATAAAGGCTACTATGTTTTGGAAGCCTCAATGGAAGTGCAGGTTCCGGATAGGTTGAGGCCTGAATGAATTGATGTAGCCATAACACCACAATGGACTTATCTTCAACAGTTGTTGAGGTTTTCAGAGGTGATAGATACCGCTAGTGATGCTGATCAGCTTATTGGTTCAGTGATCCAATCCACCCAGCAGGTTAATACCCTCCAATCTATTAAAGATAAATACCCTGTGATAGCTCAGCGCCTTGCCTCCACTCACCAGTTAAAGGAGGTTCTCGCACTCCCCCTTACCTTTAAAACACAATAACAAAGGTAGAGGTTGTCATCAATAAGGTGCACATTCTAGCCATCCTTGATATGGGCGCTCCAGTAAACTTGGTCTCATCAAAGCTCATCAATAAAATTAAGTTGGTGCCCAACCTTTACTATTCACAAGAGTTTGGAACTGCTGGGCCTAACAATATGAGAGCTATTGGAGCCTACTCTTCTCAACCCATACGGATTGGGAAACTCCTACTGGCTGCCCGCTGTGGCATTAACCAATAACGCCTATGACCTACTCATTGGCATGTAATCTATGATTGAGTATGATGAAATCATCAATATGAAACAGGGATTTCTCTCCCTTCTAAACTATGAAGTTCCTCTAATCTTTACAAATGATGAGCCTAAAAATAAGGAATATACATGTGTAGTTGAGTATCCTTCTTCCGCCCTCACCCTTACTTATACTTCATTGAGCAGAAACACAAAAAAGATGCCTGATTATGTGGATGGTTCAGAGGTCATTCCATTATATGTGTCATAGGAGGTAGTAGTCAAAGCGGGTGAAAAAAGGTGATAGACACCAAAATTACTATGAAAATCCCCCACAATTGCCTTCTGCACTTAATAAGCATTGATGGAATAAGCCCTATGGAACCTCGGGTGTTGCCAGGTATCCTATACCCTGCCTACCAGCGACCTATCAATCTTCTGCTGGGGAATCTCACTAACAAGGACATGGTTGTAAAAAAGCATCAAGAGATTGGAAAATCCTTGTTGCTTCCCATTGACAACATCCACCAAGTCCATTATATTTGGTCTATGCTAGATATGGTACTACCTACTGACCAAATGATATGCACTTTGCCCAACGTTCAGATTTTTGATGATCTAACTCCTGATAAACTTAGTAAAGCTCATTCCTTACTGGAGTCATATAGTGATATTTTCTCCAAATCTGATACTGACTATGAGCATATGAAGGGCTGGTGCCACACCATTGATGTTGGCGTTGCCAAGCCTATTTGTTCCAAGCCTTATTGGAAATTGAAAGTTGAGGAGCTCCAGATGAGGACAGAGCTTAAACAGCTACTGGAAGCAGGGCTTCTGGTGCCATCACAAAGCCCTTGGTCATCCCCGCTGTTATTAATAAGAAAGAAGAATGGTGGACATTGAGTAGTTATGGACTACCACAAGCTGATTAACCTCACCAATAAGGACAGCTATTCACTCCCAAGAATTGATGACGCGCTTTCCCAACACTCTGGGTTTAAGTTCCTTTCCGCCATGGACTTGGCTAGCAGATACTAGCAAATGGACCTTTCTCCGCAAGACCAGGAAAAGTGTGCACCTATCTGCAGTGAGGGTCTTTTCCAACCTACCCAATTACCACAAGGGTTGTACAATGCGCCCACATCTTTCCAGAGTGCAATGGATCACATATTGCAGGATCTAAAGCTTAGTTGCGTGATTGTATATCTAAATGATATCAACGTATTCTCCTGAACCTTTAATGAGTACCTTTCTCATTTAAAGGAAGTTTTCCAACGTTGCGGGCCTCTCACATTAAGCTGAAGCCCTCCAAATATACATTCTTCCAAAAGAAGTTGGACTTCCTGGGTCACGAAATCTCCTCAGATGGGATCCAGCCTCTCCAAGATAAGGTTGAGGTGATAACCAAGATGCCTGCCCCCAAAACCCTCCATGATATTTAAGTATTTTTGGGCATGATGGGGTACTACCATCAATTCATCCCCAAATTCACTCAGCTCAGTGAACCCCTATACGCCTTTTAATTTAAAAACCCCTTTCCATTGGGAAGTGTAACATCAATCTTTTTTTGAAACGCTAAAAAAGCTGCTACAGAAACGGCCAATACTGCGCCACCCTGATTATAGTAAACCATTTATTTTGTTTACTGATGCTTTAAATTATGCAGTTGGAGCTACATTGGCCTAACTGGATGAGTATGGGGTTGATCACCCCATTTTGTATCTCAGCAAGATGCTTTCAAAGGCTGAACGCAATTATAGCATCACTGAGAAGTAATGTCTGACCATCTTTCTTGCTGTTAAACACTATTGCCCTTTCTTATATGGGATCTTATTTAAAGTGATTACTGACCACGCCTCTTTAGAGTAGTTACAAAATATGAAGGATCCTATCGTGCGGTTAGCACGCTGGGCTTTAGAGCTCCATCTCTATGTATGACCATTATACACTGAGCTGGGACGATCCACATTAATGTCAATGAGTTGACTCAGCTACCCATCCTTCACTTAGATCATAGTGAAGCAGAGCGGCTACATGATCTTCTAATGACCCCTGATGCTTGGGAGGATGAGGAAGAACCATTTTAGAAGATGATAGCTCATCATTCCCATAACATGAAGGTGGATAATGGGCATCTATACAAGAAAGTAGGTGTTAACTGGTTACCCTACCTCTGACCTTCAGAGCGTTTGTCATTATGGAGTCTCATGCCCTCCTATGACATAGCGAAGTGTGGAAAACCTATGGGTGGGTAAAAGAATGCTACTATTGGGAGGAAATCATGGAGACCATCATTGAAGTCTTGGATGCCTGTCTAACATGTAAAAAGCAATCCAGCTTCAAAACCAAGTATCAATATCAACCTATCACCTCTCAACAGTCTTTCCAAACAATTATCGATGTGGTTGCCCTCTACCCCAAACTACAGGCAGAAATCGATATATCTTGGTGGTAATTGATCACTTTACCAAATGTGTTGAGGCTGTGGCTTTCCCAGCTCAGACGGATAAAGCCACAGCCACTTTCCTTCACCAGTATATCTTCACTTGACACAGTTTCCCCCAAGTTTTGCTCTGTGATAATGATAAAAACTTCACCTCACAAGTGGTTAAGATTCTTGTGACTTCCATGGGCACGCAACAGCTCTTTTCAACCCCCTACAATCCTTCAACTAATGGTACTCTGGAAAAAGCCAATGGGACCCTAGTCTCTATATTACATAAAATGGCCACTTCAGACCCCCTTCACTGGGATCAGTACTTAGCAATTATCCTCATGGCCTACCATATCAGTTACCATCTGATCCTTAAGATGTCTCATTTCCATGTGTTGTATGGACAGGAACCTAGGGATCCAGCTTTATTATACAAAGACATTTTCACTAATAGGACTGACCCTGAACAAGCCATGAAAAAGTTGATCCAGCACATCATTCAGTTACAATCAGAGGCTATGACTAACTTGTCCAGAATGTTTACAAAAAAGGGTCAAGCCACTAATGAGCTCTGAGCCCCTCTTCCTACTTTCCAAGTATTGGACTTGATGCTTTACTATCACAACCATATCACCCCTAGAAGGGAGAATTAGGTCTATTTGGGAAGGCCCTTTTGTATTTACTTACAATTGTGAAGATAAGTACTCCATCAAATCCCTTGCTACCAGAGTTACCATCAATTGGGTACATGGCCGCTTCCTACAGCCCTATCCTTCCCTCAACATTCTTGAGGGGGTGATGTCAGACAATTGCCCTCCTAGATTCAAGATAAGAATGTTGTGGATCAAAATCGATAAAATAGGGGAAATGTTGGACATTTACAAGTCCACAATAATGATAACAACGATTTACATAATAAAAGTGATGATGAAATTGGCCAAAAGACCCTGGCTGATTCTTGGTGGAACCCCACAAATTGGGGTAACACTTTTATAAATACTAACTGGGCAAAATGCACCAAGTTGGAAAGTCAAATTTTCATGACTCTGTGGGAAAACCTGGGGATTCCATTAAAGGCTTCTCCCCATGCTCTGACTAGTTCACAGCCAGCACTGAAGTGAGGACCACCCCCTTTTATAGGCTTGTCAGGGGTCCCCCAAGGTGCAATAAATTTCTCTAAAGGGGATTGGCTGCAATTTATTAAATCATTACTCCATGGGTATGTAATGCCAAAAATCAACTCTCCATCTGTTATTCAGCCAAAGTGAATTGAGTTTTATGAGCTTTGATAGGCTGAATTTGCATAATTTTCAATTTAGATTGTATTAAGCTGATCTGAACTTACCAATGAATTCCCTTTAACCCTCAATTTAATTTAAATACTGAACAGTTGGATATCAAAGGGGTTCATTTTTCTCTTACCCCAGCGTTGCCCAATAAAACTATAAAAATACCCCTGAAGTTCTAGCTTTTAAAAAAGCTTTAGTATATTTATTATTTTCAGTAGTTCAAACCCCTTATCATTGGATTTTATGTAGATAAGCACCAGAAAGCTTCCCCAACACAAAAAATACAACAAAAATGTTTACACAAGATCCCTTTCTAATTTTTATATGGAAATTTGCTTCCAATCAAGTGCCAGAACTCCAAGGATGGAGCGCGCCTTGTATTTAGATTTTTCAATAAATCTTTGAAAAGATAAATTGAGGAGCAGCCAATCATGATGTGCTCCATCACCTCTCCAAACCTCAGCTCTTGCAACAAATTTGCAAACTGACCCTCTCCTCCAAAGCTTGAACTTGGGAACCTGCAACATGAGAAGATGTTTAATTCATACAATGCAGCTTCCAAGAACAGCGTGGTAACACCTAAACCACTTTCTCTATTTATAGGTCAGTGAACTTACTTGTGAGGGTACTATACTATTATGCTTTAAGTCATTTAGATCATAAAGTAATCTTTTTGCATTTCCATGGTTTAATTATCATCTTTCAGCATTTCTGTGAACTATGGCGCCCATTGAGGCCATTTTAGTGCATCCGCAAAGACGGCTCTCCCCTTTTATGGACTAAAAGGCTATGAGACCATTTTAATATTGTTTGTTTATATCCTTGGGTGGCTCCTTTCAAACTGTGTAGTGCTTATCAAAGTGAACTTGGGCTCATCCACGCCTTATGATGCATGTCAGTTCTTTATTGCAGAACAAAACTCCCCAAGATATAAAACTCTAGTAGCACAGTGACTATTTGGAATTTGGGTCTTGGATTTATGGAACCCTTCAAAGTTACAACCACTGGGTCAAAACATATCTTGTTTGCTACTGCACATCCACTAGATGGCCAGTTGCATGAAGTTTCCCATACCAATGCAATGACTACCTCCCAAACTTTTATGTGAAAATATTGTTAGCTCATATAGACTACCATGCACAATCCTCACAGACAAATGGTCACACTCCAACAATAGTTTAGTTAAAAAATTGATGGTTCAAGTCCACACAAAATGCTCTATGACCACTTTTTACAAACCTAGAGGTAATAGGTTGATAAAATGGATAAACCATTTATTGATGCATGCACTTAAATAAAGCATTACTGATAACTCTGAGAAGTGACTGAAACAACTTCCCTCTATTTTATGGGCCTTATTGCACCAAGATTTATAGTACCACTAAACAAACTTCATACTAATAACTAACCTGGGTCAAATTTTAATAAAACATATCAGTCAAATAACTCACCTAAGAACTGCTATCAATTCATCACACTTTTGAGATAAAATTCTAAACAATTAACCCAAGCTGATACTCAATTTATTAAAACCAATTATAATAGTCACACAAACCCTTAAGTTTTTACTGTTGGAGAGCTGATATTTCTATATAAAAATTTAAAGAAAGACTGAATAAGAAGACTTACCCCATTTTGTGGGTCCTTTACAAGCCACAAAAGGTTTACCTCATGAAAAACTATAATTTGGAAACCCTCAATAGGGTACCCTACTAATCAACTATCAACAGTATCAGACTTAAATTTTAGGAGATTATAATGAATAGAGAGACTAAAAATTTAGGATGGCATTGAAAGTTTATATATTGTACCATTAAACCTTTTTACTAATCAATTATCTTTATATATCATTTTTATTTTTTTAGCACTAGGTGGTCCCAACCTACAGGGGGAATACACCGATCTATCCATCTTTATATATCCTCTACTAAGTTTAAAACTGTTTGATCCTTAAAATTTTTTTCAGATAGCAGGTATAAAAATCTGCTTACCTTTTTAATGAAACATGTTTTATTAGTCTTAAATATTTTGCAGTTTATTTTCTATCTCTTTTTTTTAGTACTAGATGGTCCCAATTTATTTTCTATCTCTTCAATTTACAATTATTCCCTGTAAATACCAGCTGACAACCACCACCGCATCAAAGTTGGTATATCATATGATTGCAAATTTTATAAAACTACCACCTGCAAAATGTCAGCGAATTGTTATTCCCGACAGTATCAAGCAATCTTACATAAAACTTTATGATAGGCTCTGTAAACTAGTTTAAGTTTTTATGATAATTTAAATTTTATTCGAGGTGGGCCGACCTGGGGACGATACCGCACCGATTGAGGGGAAATCGAATGAATGGGAAAGGAGGATAAAATCCGGAAAACCTCCATGCGTGGCGTATGATAGGCCAGGAACTCCATGGACCGCCTTTACTATTCGCTATCTCGGTTCGGGGCATTGGTGCGCAACGCCAACACGATCATAGTCGTCCCCTACCCAAAGTTCCTCTACCGGAATCGAACTCGGGGAGGCAGCGGTAGAGGTAAGTTTTTACGATCATCTAAATTTAGTTTCTATTTTTATAGAGTTTGGTTTGATCTGATTGTAGCTCCACTATGGACTAAAGCTGAGAAAAGATATCGCACGCTGATTAGATTAAATTAAAGGCCTTAAGCACACGGTTAGATGGGTGAAAGGTGCATCAGTCTCGTTTACCTTTTTCCATCTAAATATCATTTATTCGAGATAAGTCGATTTCCATTTAAATATCGATCTGATGAAAAGAATTTGAGCCATAGGTTTAATAGCCACCCTTCCCTAAAGTCATTAAAGGTGCAAATTGTATTTACTTCGTCGTGACTTTATAGTCGGTTTGATAGGACACGATATGCACGCTAGGTAAAAAGCGGCATTAATTTTAGGTGTGCGAAATTAAGTATGAAACTGATTATGTATGTACTTACCGAATTTGAGTTATTCTAATTAAGAAAGCGTTAGATCATTTTTAGATTATCGTCGTTATATCGATTGTTAAATTTGATTGGCTTTGAAGTGAAAGCGTACTTTTATTTCGGAGCAACTGTAGCCCCGAAAGAGCTTCATTAAATTTGCATAGTTTAGAAGACGCACGATAAATCCAGAACCCTAAATTGGATAAGTTACCAAAGCCAATCATAATACCAACTAATCTTTATCTCTTAGTACTAACATGGCTCGTCGCGGACGCACAAGTTCAAACGCTCGTACTCCTTCAAGAACCCAAACTCGCAGTGCTTCTACTACTTCCATGGCTGCTACACGGCCTATGGCCCCGGCTGTTGCCACCGCCGCACCCCAGCAGCCTGGCCTTTTCGCGCAAATAAGCTACTGCCGCCGGTGTTGCCGTTGGCAGTAGCGTAGGTCATGCTATAGGCGCCGGCATTACATCATTGTTTTCTGGCGGCAGCGAGCCTCAGCAGGCTCAGGCCCAAACATATCAACCTGCTCAGGAGCAGCATGGCTCTTCTGCCTGCAGTGCCGATGCCAAGGCTTTTACCAACTGTCTTGAGCAAAACAACAATGATGTTAACGCGTGTCAGTTTTACTATGATATGCTTCGCCAGTGTCAATCTTTCGCTAGTCAAAGATTTTAAGCCAGGCTAACTAGAGCGCAAGCGCGGTTTTTTTAATATTTTCATTAAAGCTTATTAGGGTTTGTATATGATTTGTATGATTTTTAAAGTACAACTTGAAAATTATTTTCATTTTTTTACAGGCTAAAAATATTTTATTTTGGGGATTATGTACATCTATACTGTAACCCATTTAGTGGTATTCAATGATTGCTTGGATTTCTAATGATGTCTATTATAATTACGCGCTGCGTTACTAACATTTTGTTTGAAAAATGCGTCTGAAAAATGACTTTCTTGTTGTTTATGAAAACTAAGCTTTTGACAGCTAATAGCTCTGGCAGCTTTAGTTCTAAGAGCTGGTCAGCTCTTAATCCGTTAGTTACTCTTACATGCCAGCTATTTTCAAGGAGAGGTTTATTAAGTTGTACTTTATCGCCTTCTGTTTTTTAACCGAATTCGAGCTATTATCTATTTTAATCTTCAAATTGTATTTCTCTTTTTCGTAGGCTGCATCCAAGGGCTACGCTTTTCGATTTAAAGCCGAAATACTTATGAGGCGCCAAATGATGCGAATCTTATTTTTCAATTTCTATATTTTAATTTTGTTTCCTTTCTTTCTGATGGTTAATGTTTTTACGGTTACATTTTTGTTATCATGTATCATCTCATACATTTCTTCTCGCTCTTAACACGTTGACTGCCAACTACGAGATAACTCTTAGTTGGCAGTCAATGTGTTAACAAAAGTTATTGCAACACCCCTTTTTAAGCGTTATTGAAATCTATGATTAGTAGCATGAGATATAGAACATATAGCATATCGGACCTCTTGATTAGAAATCGGCGACGTTATAACACTTTTGCGTGACCCAAGGCTTTAAATTAATATTGCTCAACTTGATAACACTATCTTATGAGCTAAGCATCTTTTTTAAGTTTGATCGCTGCCCCTTTATTTTTTTATTTGTAAGCCTCAACAAAGATATTTTGTAGCTTGAGTGAACCTGCTAGGGATTCTGATAGGCAGGCCAAATCGAAAAATATCAAGGTCGATCACAACTTGTCAAAGCAATGGAAATCTACGCCATTGAAGGAAAATATTGATAAGAAATTTTTTAGATGAATTCAATTCTCAACTGATACAAAGGAAACTATTATAATGAAAGGCCCTTAGATCAATAATAAAATCCCTGAATCTAAAGACAAAGAGATGACTCTTAATAATGAAGATATTTCCCTTTGAGGATCCCAATATCTGGAACAACTATATATCCAGGCTAAGCCTATAGATATCTCATGCTTCTAAACTAATAAAGAAGTCACTTAGCTCTTATATATATTTATTTTAGTAGTTTAAATGTATGTAATTTTTTAGTAGTCTGTTAGCACCAAGAAGTTTGCAGAGGTTTTAGAATATCAGTTGTCTTATAGTCTAAAGCACCGGCTTTTAGATTTAGTCAGATGATTCTGACAGAAATCAAAGTATATTTAACCTAGCCAATTTCCCCAGCATCGCTTAGGTTTATAATTTATTAAATAATTCCAATCAACTATTTTAAAAAAGTAAATGAGGCGGGTTGACCTTGGGACAAATATACCATGCCAAGTTTTTTAAGCTTGTGCTGGTTTCGAACCTTGTTTAAATCAAAACCCAACCCAGAGTGGAGCAGGAACCACCCTGCTATTTTTTAGTAAAACTCCATACTTTATTTTAAAATAAAGTTTAAGGGAAAGTAAGAGGGAAGGGCAAAATACAGGCAATTCAGCTGAGGGTAAAAGACCAGGAGTTCAGGCCACTAGAGTTCTAGCACCTCTGACCATTGCTGATTGGCAATTGCCATTGCTAGCCATGGTTCTAGCATCAGTGGGCTTACAGGCCATTCGATTCTTAGTCGACTAGTTGCCTCATCACATATGACAAGCAATCCAGTGGGGAAAGCCAAACATGCAGCAATATAATACCCAGGGATTGCGCATGAGAATTTGGAGATCTGTCAGAGCTGATTGGAGATAATCTGAATGGTCTTCAGCACCAAACTTTTGTGGTGGGGGCACTCATTGCTTAAACTCTTGGCAACGAGTGCACAGTGAATCATCCATACACAATAATGGTAGATGAAGGCTCATAGTTAGATCAGAGCTATTTTGAAGGTTTTTGTGAAAAATATATCCTGTGATAGATATATTTCCATCAGCAATTGTTTGTCCAATAGGATATATAGCATCATGGACCAGTATTTTTTGAACATGGCATATTTGTAATACTAATGGGTGATATCTGCTTCTGGTTCAGTGCATATAGGGTACTCCTTATGTGGGTAATCTGGCCCACTGTGCTTGCCCAATTTGAATGCACAGTTTAGGATCCACCAGGTCACTGACCACTGTTTGGCCATTACTAAATGGGAGTTCAGGCCCAAAATCAACTCCTTCATTGGGTAGTTGGTGTCATGGCCTTCAATAGCCCAGTCATTTAGGATTCATGGTTGAGTGGGTGGGTTGTATCCAGGTTTCAGGAGCAGATCCCTATATTCAATTAGCTTCAATTTGTACCTTATTTTGATCAACCTGGTGGCATATTCTTTGGCAATTCAGTTATACTCCTTCCAGCTTGTTGCAGAAATCATTGCAGAATTATAAGCCTCAATATCCTTTTGGATTTGGTTGGCATCTCAGGCCAATTACTCAAATGACTATCTGCCCTGGCATACAGCCCAATTGCATAGTTGCCAGTAGTGTGTGGTACCCTTTTGGGAGGGTATCCATAGGTGGTGTGCCATCCATTCACATATTGAGTGAGGAGGGACAGGCTCTTGGAGACCTTAGGCTCTTGCCCAGTTCATGTCCCATGCTAGGGTTGGGCAACACATATGCATCTGTATTAGTTTAAGGAACAACTTCCCCCATATTCACCAAGCATGGGATTCAAAGTCCAGGAGGCCTATACATCCTTTATTCTTTAGCTTTGACAGGGTTTCTGTCATATGCACATGACATAATAGTGGGGACCAACCCCAAAGACAAGGCTGGGCACCAGGAGGCCCAGAAGGTGAAGCTGCAGGCCCTTCCTGACCTGAGGCACACACTAGACCAACACTGGGTTTGGGCAAAATATGCCCATGTTGGGACTAGTAGTGTGCCAAATGCCCAGCCCCAGACATCAAGCCAGGCATTAAAATGAACAATTTACCAAATGAACGTGGATGGTTCAATTCAGTTTGTCAAGGAGCAGGGTTTTGAAACACATTCCATTTTCAAAATAATAATCTTGGGTCAAATCCAACTTCAATTGATCACTTGAGTGAAGTCAGTTTTGGCCTATTTAACCAACTCGGATGGCAGTATTGCCCTATTGGTAAGTTGGTGCTTGGGCCTACTGCAGCATAACCCCTATTTCCTTATTTGAGCTTAAATACATTTTCCCTGACAAACATTCCTTATTGGTCAACTTCCCAAATAAGCCTTTTCCCTGTTTACATTATTTTAAATTTTATGATATTCCAAACACTCCTATGCGCAAACCTCTTCAAGGAGGTCTCACGCTCCATTACCCTTGCCATTGCAAGTACCTTGCAGCTCTCCCCTCATGCACCATTTGTCCGCTGAGGTTCCCTCCAACCTGGGTCACTTAGCCCCTTTCAATATGTGCACCGCATCACCTTTATAGGGGTTTTATTATAAAATTCATATTTTTATGCCAAAGTTGTTATGGCTCTATCACCCTCTGCCAGGCTCTAATCACTTTGGCCCTAACAGCTAGTTCCCTGGCGTTGGCCTGGTGCACCGCGCACTGCCACTCTGGGAACAGGAGAGTTATAGACACTCTTCTTACATTAGTTGATCAACCCATTTTTCTTATGTGCATGAACTTTTTCCATGTGGAACTTTTCTGAAGTGGAAACAGTGGTCGTCAGCTGTGGGCTCCAGTTGTCATTAGCCGCACCGCTGCTTCCTCTTTTTCCTGAAGGTTGAAGCAACTTGGCGTTATTTTGGTTGCCTCCAACTGGAAAGTATCCACCCTTCATGTACATACCTGGTGGATTCAGACACTTTGAGGTCTGAAGGTCGTGATTCCCCACCTTTCCACCAAATTTTTCAATGTTGATTTAAATAAAGGAGTTTTATTTTGCCCACGCATTCAGCTGATGTCATCAGAATTGGTGCAGATGGGCCTGGGGGTGTTGGCCATGGATATCATTTGGCATTCCATCACAGTTCAAGGGACAAGGTTGTTTGCGTCTAAAAACGCGTTTTATAACGAAAACCTGAGATATATCTCTGAACCAATTTTTCCCACTCATGGTTCAGATCTTGAACCCATTCTTGTATATGGAATCACACCAGAAAATCCCCGTTTGATCTCTTCCATGATTCGCAACACTCAGGAAGTTGAAAAAAGCTGCGCCTACTATATGAAAACTTTTATGCACCTGAAGAATGCATGGAGGGGTATGTGGCCTCAGTAATAAGAGTGGCCAAATATACCTCCCCCTTTTTTGATTCCCAGACCTACCCTTATGGATTGCTCAAGCCAGAAGAAGATTAGATTAACTGGGGACATTTTCCGCTTTGAATAAATCCCACTCTGGATTCTTTCTCTTGACTGCTACCCTTACATCCTCTCTTGGGAAGTTCAGCACAACTATTTTAGTGGATACCGGTGCCACAAACAATTTTATTGACCAAGATCTGGCTGACTACCTAGAGTTGAGTTACTCACCAGGTGGTATGGCTAGAGGTGGGGCTTCTCAAGGTATTGCTATGCTGAACATCATAGGGTTGGTGGATTACCAGGTGGGCGCCTATCTTCTGCCCGACCATTTCCAAGCTATCAAGAACCTCTTGTTCCCCATTATTTTGGGGGTTGAATGGTGGAGAAAGTTTGACATATGCACTAATTTGAAAGAGAACACGCTATCCTTGTCTTAGCAAATGGTCACCAGTTGATTGTTCCATTGTTGGAGGATAACGCCCAGGGCTCATTACCTCATTGGCCCAATGTACCCACCCCTTATCTTGCTCCTTTGCTGAAGACCCCCTCCTCCATGGGATTTTTTTTACCTTTCTGTTTGGTGGGTTTGAAATCCTCTTTTGATGCAGCATCCGCCAACGCACTCCCTGAGCACTCTGAGTTTGATTGTGACTTCAAGCTCATTGTGGATCTGGTGCATATATCTTCCCCCATTTACCTATTACTGTCCGGGAGGAAGAGGCGTTGGATGTGTGGGTGAAGGAATAGTTGGCCAAAGGTGCAATTTTTCAGCGTACCTCCCCTGTATGCTCCCCCCTACTCTTTGTGGAGAAGTCTGATGGTACTTTACACCCCTGCATAGACTATGGTAACCTCAATAACGTCACTGTACTAGACCTCTATCCCATCCCTTTGGATTCCCAGATTGCACGCTATGTGGATAAGGCGAAGGTCTTTTCCAAGCTGAATTGCCTCAATGCGTTCAATCAGATTAGGATTAAAAAGGGACAAGAGTGGTTAACCGCATTCTGTACCAGAAAAGGGATTTTCCAGTTTCAGGTCATGCCCTTTGGGCTTAAGAATGCCCCTGCTATCTTCAACGTCACATTGATGCAGCGTTGGGAGACTTGTTAGGGGTATGCGCGGTTGCCTACATGGACGATATCCTGGTGTTTTCCCCTGATCATGTGTCCCATGCATTACACCTTTGGCAAGTGGTGGAGAGGTTAAGGGCAGCCCACCTTACGCTAAAGATCAGCAAGTGTGAATTTTTCAAGTCCCAGGTCACTTTTCTGGGCAACGTCGTGTTTGACCAAGGACATATGATAACTCCAGACAAGGAGAAGGCGATTTGTGAGTGGCCTACCCCCACTTCAGTCAAGGAATTGGGGAGCTTTTTGGGGAAGTGTACGTTCCTTAAGAAGTTCACACCCAATTTTTCTGAGGTGGCAGCACCCTTATATAAAGCTAGCGGTGCAAAGGTGCTTCAGTGGTTTCCCATTTTGGAGGATGCTTTCCAGGCAGTGAAGTGCATCCTGTTGTCCACGTCTATCCTTTTCCATGTCAGCCCTTCAAAATAGTTCACTGTGTCTACTGATGCCTCCAACTTCGCCATTGTGGCTGCCTTGTTTCAAGTAGGTGAAGATGGGATTGAGCGTCCAGTGGGATATTTTTCTAGGAAAATGTCTCTGCCTGAGTTGAATTACGCCGTTTATGATAAAGAGTTACTAGCAGTGGTGGAGGCGCTAACTTTATTGGCGGCACCACTTGCATGGCTCCTCCCAACCTTTCCATGTACGTACAGATCACCATGCCTTGCTGTACTATCACGCCCCTCATGTCCTAACCCCACAGCAAACGCACTGGCATGAGACCCTTACCAAATTTGCATTCACATATGAGTTCACCAAGGGCAAGGATAATGGTTTGGTGGATGCTTTGAGCTGCAACCCTGCTTTAGCCCCTGACCCCAAGGAGGTAGAAGTGCACAACACCCAGATTATGGTCCCTCCAAGTAAAATTCTGTCGCTACTTCCCTCTCCCCTGGCTAACGGGCCAGCGCTTGCACCTCTGGATAATGCGGAGGAATATGGTATGTTCAGAAAGGTCATCCTATCTCATCCGCTGATGGGCAAATATGCCATGGTACTTGCAAAGAGCGCTTCAAATCATTAGGATCTTTCCAGGGGCTATCATGTAAAGAATGAGATGATGTGGTTCCAGGGACGCCTTAGGATACCTGCTGGACCACTGCGCCTGGAAATCATTTGGGACCATCATGATGGAATCACCATTGGTCATCTGGGGAAAGCAAAGACCTTGGAGTTGATACATTGCACATACAATTGGAAGGGCTTGTCTGCTCAGGTGGGGCGGTATTGTAAGGAGTGCCTGGTATGCAACCAGATGAAACCCAATCGTCAACCTTTAGCAGGGTTTTTGGTACCAGTCCAAAAGGCTGATGGGCCCTGGACTTCCATATCAGTTGATTTTATTGTGGAGTTACCAGTCTCAGATGGCTATGATGCCATCATGGTAGTGGTGGACTGGTTCACGAAGTTTGCCCACTTTATTCCTTGCAGAACCGCCATAACCACAGCTGAGATGGCTAGGCTTTTTGTCATCCATGTGTTTGCGCTCCATGGGGTTCCCCAAGAAATTATCAGCGACTGGAGCCCTCAGTTTATCTCCGTTTTTTGGGAAGAGTTGTGTAAGACTCTTCAGATTTACCCTTTGCTGTTCAACTGCATATCATCCCCAATCAGATGGGCAGACTGAACGAGTGAACCAGTGCTTGGAACAGTTTATGCGGTGTTACACCGCTGCAGATCATTCCAATTGGGCTTCTCACCTTCTCATGGCCCAGTTTAGCTACAACAATACCTTGCACTCTTTGATTGGCTGTTCCCCATTTTTCGCCAGCCATGGATTTAACCCTGCCTTTAACATGGATCCCAGCTGTGGGTCAAAGGTTGAAGGGGCGGTGGACTTTGCCAAGACAATCAAGAAGGTCCACCAGGGGGTTTCCACAAGCTTGAAGGCGGCTATGCAGGTATATAAGGAGAACGCTGATGGGAAGCACCGAGTGGGTCCCGCATACAAGGAAGGGGATCTCGTGATGCTTGATGCTTGTAACATCCCACTCAAGCAGCCATGTAAGAAGCTGGGACCAAAGAGGATTGGTCCCTACCGCGTTGTTAGAAAGGTGGTCCATGCCTCATACCAGCTAGATCTCCCCCTCATTCTGGACCTTCTCTATGTTTCATGGAAGCAAACTGACATTGTTTGAGGGACCCCACCAGAGACCCCTGAGGCCTATCTCGTGGATGGGGCGCCAGAGTGGGAGGTGGAAGAAATAGTTGCCTCACGCCACATTAAAAAAAGACTCAAGTACCTGGTATCCTGAAATGGCTTTGACATGGCAGAGAACAGTTGAGTTCCAACGCGCAACTGTGTGCATGCTCAAGATCTGATTGACGCCTTCCACCAGCATTTTCCCCAGGCTTCTGGATCCCAACCTAAACTGACCGTCGCTGCCATGAAGTTGGCCCCTGCTCACAAGAACTTTTCCCTGGCACAAGCCCCTGGAGGGGGGTTGAGCCCATCAGGAGGAGAGGGTAATGTCGTGTGCACATGACATAATAATGGGGACCAACCCCAAAGACAAGGCTGGGTGCCAGGAGGCCCAAAAGGTGAAGCTGCAGGCCCTTCCTGACCTGAGGCACACAATAGACCAACTCTGGGTTCGGGCAAAATATTCCTAGGTTGGGACTAGTGGTGTGCCAAATGCCCAGCTCCTGACATCAAGCCAGGCATTAAAATGAATGATTTATTAAATGAACATGGATGGTTTGATTTGGTTTGTCAAGGAGCAGGTTTTTGAAACCCATTCTTTTTCAAAATAACGCGCTTGGGTTGAATCCAACTTCAATTGATCACTCAAGTGAAGTCAGTTTTGGCCTATTCAACCAACTCGGATGGCAGTATTGCCCTATTGGTAAGTTAGTGCTTGGGCCTACTGCAGCATAACCCCTACTCCCCATATGGGCTTAAATACATTTTCCCTAACAAACATTCCTTGTTGGTCAACTTCCCAAATAAACCTTTTCCCTGTTTACATTGTTTTAAATTTTATGATATTCCAAACACTCCTATACAAAAACCTCTTCAAGGAGGTCTCATGCTCCATTACCCTTGCCATTGCAAGTACCTTGCAGCTCTCCCCTCATGCACCAATGTCCGCTGAGGTTCCCTCCAACCCGGGTCACTTAGCCCCTTTTGATATGTGCACCGCGTCACCTTTATAGGGGTTTTTATTATAAAATTCATATTTTTATGCCAAAGTTGTTATTGCTCCAGCACCCTCTGCTGGTCTCTAATCACTTTGGCCCTAACGGCTAGTCCCCTTGCATTGGCTCGGTGCACCGCGCACTGCCACGCTGGGAACAGGAGAGTTATAGACACTCTCCTTACAGTTTTATAGCGCTATCAGCTCTGCCTTCACCTTGAACCACAGGAAAATTTGGAGCATTGTCCTGATTTTCTTCTCTAGGTTCAGGCTCATTGGCGACATATGAGTGACATACCACAACTTTGAGAAGATGAAGACATTGCTTGCCTGCACTTTCTCTTTGAAGCATAGTCTGGAATTCTTCCAGCATGCCATTCAGAATGATAAACTTGACAATACCTCCTGTTCAGTTTCCAGTACCACAGATCCCTTATCATTGAATAGTATCCCAAGGTATTGGATTGTCTGGGAGTTCATGATTGGCGTTGTGTCAGTTGGCGGGATGAAGTTTGGTTTGCTGATCCTCATTACTAAGGTTTTTTTCAAGTTGACTTTTGCATTCAAATCTAGCTGGTATAGGTCTAGTAGTTCCTTGGCGCCCTGGAGGTCAGTCAGTGAGCTTATGCCTACTACTGTGTCATTGGTGAAAGCCAGCATTTTCAGTGGAATTTGGTTTGGGTGGACTAGGCCTGGTGGTTTTACGTCCACTGCCGCCAGCAAAATGTTGGCTGCAAAATTAAACAGTATTGGTGACTTAGGGTCACCTTGTCAGAGACCCTGTCCAACTGGAATTTTGTTAGTTACACCATCTGTGACAATCACCTTGGTTACCAGACCCAAGTATAGCATTGTTAACCATGCTCAAAAAGTGTCAGAGATACCAACCACCTTTAATGCCTCATGTAGGAATGACCACACTACTTGGTCGTATGCCTTTTCCATGTTGAGGAACATAAGATACCCCTGCTCAATTCCCCTCGCATCCTGGAGTATGCTTTGGACTGTGCCAATGCTGACCCATATACTCTGGTCTTTGGAGAACCCATTCTGGGCCTTATGGAGTGTTCGCGGTGCCATTGCCATCAGCTGATTAGATAGTATGCGCATGAGCAGCTTATGATTGGTGTTTGATAGTGCGATTAGGCACCAGTTCCAAAGTTGGCATTGGAGTCCCTTTTTGTACAAGAGTACAATTCAGGTCTTGGCCCCCTGAAATTGCTGGACATTTTGTAAACAGTGGTTAAAGAGGGTTTTGAGCTCCAGCGCAATGCAGTCGTGGAATGCGCTGTATATTTCTGCATACATATTGTCAGAGCCTGGTGCTTTCATCCTTGATGACTCCTTTAGTGCCCACTTAACTTCATTGATGGAGATTTTGGCAGATAATTTGGCAACATCTTCTGGTGTACAGCCCCCAGTGCTAGCTTGGCCAGGTCAATTAGGGCATTTGTCACCAATTTGCTCATTTCTCATTGTTGGAAAAGTTTGCTGTAGGGTTGTTTGACCTTGTGCTTGATCATTTCAGGGTCTGTTTATACTTCCCCCTCCTCTGTCTCCACTTCCCATATCCTAGCCTTGGTTCAGATTTCCTTGAGGTGTGCCAGGCCAACTTTGGTCATTGTCCCCACTAGGCTCTGATATTAGTACGTCACATTGGTCCATCACTCCAAGCCTTGCTTCATCATTAGGTCCCAATATTTTTTGTGCATTATTCAGTATCCACTCCACCAATCTTTGCTGTCCCACCGGCTGAGCTTCAATGCCTCTAATTTGGACTTCAGCTGTTTCACGGTGGCAGTTTGCTTGTAGGTGGTCACTTTTTCAAACTTCATGCTATTATGCTTTATCTTCACTTTGATCTGGGTCCATCATTTCAGAGGGTCTATCTCCAGGCAGCTATCCAGATATGCAACCAGTCAATCCAGTCCAGCGTTGATCTTTTAGCACCATTCCCCGTCCCTCAGTGTGGCTGGTGCCAAATACCATTCGCAATTCCTCAGGGGTTCATCAAGATCAATATCCACGTGGATGACCATGTGGTCACTTTTAGCATTTATGCTGACCTCAGTATTGGACGTCATCAGCTTAAGATCCAATGACACTAGGATGTAATCTAAGCTTGATCCGGACTGTGGAATCTGGCGAAGTTATATGACCATTGTGTTAAGTTGGCTGGGTCAACATCCTCTTCATCAAGCATTAGGCACATCCCTGATTTGACTAGGTATTCCATCATCTCATCAGCCTTTCTGTTGGGACATTCTTTAGTTGGGAACGTATCCCGGCTCACATTCATCCCACAATTCAGGTCTCCTGCTACTACTGTCATCACTTCAGATGGAAATTCCAATAAATATTCCCAAAAATATGGTTTTCATGGAGCTTTGGTGGAGTGTAGACCACCACCAAACATATGCTCTTGCCAATTTCCATGTTTGTAGAAATCACTATCAAGATCCTTCTGGTGTGATTTTCCTCCACAAATTCCAGAACTATTTTCTTGTCCATTGTGATGATCGCCACATGATCCTTCCAGAGGACTTGGTAGCCTATTTGGAAGGACCACGAATGGTTCTTTGCATTGCAGTTTGAGCTCAGCACCATTTCCTTTTGGTTACAGTTTGCGTTTCTGATATAAATATTAAGTCAATATTATTATTAGTTTTTAAATGGTTCATCGTCCTCCTCCTTGTCTGTATGCTCACCATCCCCCAAGCATTTGTGGTTGCAATCCTCATTTCTGGCTGCCTGACCCACGGATATGAGGATTAAAGTTATCTGGTTTATGGATCAAGTCACATATTGAGGTTTGTTTGTTGGCTGAAGATGGCGTCAAGGGTAGAGGGTTTATTAATAAGTTTTTGGGAAAGTTGGTTGGGACTGGGATTATATTCCCAGGCATCCTGTGCACTGGGAATTTGGTTGCCATCCCCATCTCCATATCAATGGACAATGGGGATGGTTTTATAATCAGCTCCAGGTGCCGCTTGTCCCCTACTGTCGGAGCAGTAGTTTCCCCTCCTCCATCATTCAGATTCTCACCCCTTTGTTCAATTTGTCAGCTGCACTCAATTTAGTTTGTGATCATCCAGCCAACTTTGCTAATTTTGTCGCATCTACTGATTTTTTACCAGTCTCCTCGGTTGCTTTGCCAACAATTTCCAATTCAATTTAGCATTTTATTTCAGCTTGTCAGGCTTCAATTTTGATTTATTGGCATCCTGTATCTGTCTCTTCTTTGGGGGATTTCTTCAGGTTCGCCTTTTGCCATCTTTCCTCCTTGTGGATTGTCCATTCCACTTGAGATGGGTATGGCTCCATTGGTTCAGTACCCGTTCCTTCATCCATTATGTACAATTTGGGGTTTGGATTTATAAATGGCTCATAATCTGCTTCATATTACTTGGCTGCTTCTCTATCCCATGCTTCCCTATGTGCTAGGTCCAACTCTTCTTGTTGGCGTTTCATGTCCATGACCTCCATTAGATTGCACAGTATCCATTCTCTGGATTTAGGGTAGAGGAAGTCATAGTTCTGACCTTGGTGACCCCACCAACAGGGTCATATTTGTACTCCTGAGTTGTTTTACCTTTGCGGTGATGGCATTGAGCCATTGCGTGGCCGGTCTGGTAACAGAACCAGCACACTTGATTGGTGTCTTCTTGTTTAATGTACACTACCCTGTTTAGGCCGGGCAGTTAGATGAATTGGGGCAGGGCTATCTTGTTTGGCTTCATCCAGGGTGCCAGTTCATAGAGCGCTTCCACTGTCTGGGGGCGGAGGAACTTTGCAATGTAATTGCCACCGGCTTGCCAAAACTCTCATACTTCCCCATAGTACAATAATCTGGTCCAGATCACTTCATGCACCCACTCCCTTTTGCAATCAGTTAAGGGGTTCGAGAAGGTTACCCACCTTGCTGTTTGGTTGGATTATATGGTCGGCTCCATTCACAGATAAATTAAATTGTATTTGATCCCAATCTCGAGGAGTTTCTTGTAGTCCAATTCACCTGGGATCGCTATATCAATATACCCTCGTTCAGGTACCCAGTGATGGTCAAAGTCCCATCCTGTTAGGACTTCGTTGAGCTCCTGATAGATGGACATTATCATGGTGGACCACTCCTCCTCCACTAGCTAAAGGTAGATTCAGATAGCATCCTTTAGGTAATATTTCAGCACTTAGAAGTCTATAAAGCCTCCACTAGTTAACTGGCGGATATATTCAATGTGGATTCCTACTCCATTTCAAGTGTTGTCATCAGTATGTGCTGCTGCGCTGTAGGACTTGGTTTTCATGCTTGGTTTGGGCACATTGGTGGGGGTCTTTGTCAAGAGAGTGTCTGTAACTCTCTCGTTCCCAGCAAGGTGATGTGGGATGCAAACCCACATTGATAGGAAACTAGCCGTTAAGAGAATGGGGAGGAAGGAATCTCGAATGATGCCAGTGCAAAGGGTACCCCAGGTAAGGGTGTAAAGAGCAACATATAATACCAGGTAAGTAAGGAAAATCACCGCTTGAGTGGATCCCAGAGGGGCGTCCATAATCAAGTGTAGCTTGGCGTCAGGGGGCTTGGGTGCCTCGATCTGGAGGGGACCTGGGCGGCCCACAGGAGCCCCTGGGATTTTGGTAAATTGCGAGATAAGGTAGTGGCCCACATGGTTGGAGACCTCCCCAAAGAGGTCCACCACCAAGTTTGCCCAAGGAACCATTGATAAAAAAACGTAAAATAACGGGGGTTTCTATTTAAGAAAAGTTGACCAACAAGGAATGTAGGTCGCAAAAACATATTTAAAGTGGACTGGGG